>SRLM01000342.1:655056-691354 GCA_015708895.1 Populus ilicifolia
ATATATATATATATAATAATAATAATTTATAGTCAAGTTTTAAATAGGCTATTAACGTCTAAGATTGAATAAATTACTTTCAAAATCTTGTTAATGATGGCGTGAGATTAATTCACTTACTAAGCGTGCAAAAATCTCAAAAAGGATAATAGTAGATCTCCCCCAGCCAGCCACCGATCTCATCACACCGCTGAAACTTGTGCCCTCTCACCTTTTACGACGCCGTTCCTTCCCCTCCCCGCTCCTCTTTCTGTAAAAAAGAATCACTTGGATCGACAGAGGAATTAATTAAAGCTTTGATTGATTGATCGATCGAGTGTGAGAGATGTCGAAGAAGAAAACGGCGTCGACCATGTCGTTGAAGGACTTTCATGGCGGCTCTATTCCTTCTGATCTCCCTCTACCTTCAGCCCCCGGCGTGTAATCTCTCGCGATCTTCATTTCATTTTTTCTCTTTTCTTTTTTTGCTTGCCTGTTTGTGATTTTGATCTAAATTATTTGTATTTCACTTAATTAATTTTCAAATTTTAGATCGTAAATTCTCAAGCTAATTAGATTTGTTTGTTTGTTTGGTTCATCAGTATGATGAAGCCTGGTTCGGACCGAAATGCGTCGGCAAATTGGGGAAATAATTTGTTGCGGCCGAAGTCGTCAGGGGCTGCTCGTGGTTTTGATGAGAAAGCTTCGTTTTTATCTCACCCGGCGCCTATAGGTAGAAACTTTGATGAGGATGAGCGTAAGCCGTTGGATGGTTCATCTGCTCCTCGTCGTACTATTAGTGATGAAAATGTTCGTGCTTCGGCTTTGGTTCCTCAAGAGTTGAAGCCGGAGTATGTTTCTGGTTCGTCTGCTAGGGTGCCGGATAGACCGGTGACAAGTCCGGTACCACAGTCTATTAGTTTGGGCGCGAGTTTGTCTCCGTTGAGACCGGGAGGGGGTTGGGGTGGTAATTCAGCGATAACAAGTGGTGGTAATGGGCAGGGTGTGAATAATAATCCTCCGAATGCTTGGGGGATGAGGAGGGATGTGATGGGTGTTAGTGCCTCGAGGGGTTCATCTGTGTCGCCGGGGTCGAATCCGGTGTCAAAGTTTGCGCAAGCAAGTGCGCTTGAAAAGGTATCTTCAGGATTGTGGCAGTCAAAGAGTCCTGGTGAACTCTTACCACATTTGATTTATTCGCATGAGAGTAATGCAAGTCATGGTGTGGATGTGGGTAGGGAGAGGGGTGATTATGATAATTCAAGGGGAGGTCAAGCTGAAAGTGGTAGGGTCACAGGAGATAGGAATCAGGGTGGGGGGAGGACATTGCCGAATCATAGGAGGGATCAACCTCAAATGCACTCAGAAGAGTTTCATAGTGGAGGTATTGTCAGCTCGCAAACTCGACCAGTAATGCCCCCAGAAGTATCAGAACGACCTAAGCTGAATGTTCCTGCAAGAACTAAAGCATTAGAGAGACCAGAAAATGACTACAGACAGGTATAACATTGGTTTTCAGGAGATGTTTGAATGCTTTCTTCAAGTTGATTGTTTGTTGATTATGATGGTCTCTCTATTTTTTTTATTTGTTAATATAGGGGTACCAGCAACCTGTAGTATCTGGGAAGATTGAAATTGCCCATGAATTGTATGGAAATGGAAATCCTTCAAAGCCAGGGTTGGCGGATACCAAGAGTGGTAGTCAGCCAGCTGAAAGACCACTTGAACGTCCCAAATTGAATTTGAAGCCTCGCTCACAACCTGTTGAACAATCTGATGGAAGCCTTGAAAGAGAAAGGTTTATGGCATTTTTTTTTTGTTTTAATCAGATGTAGATGCATGTTTCTTATTGCTTAAAATATTTTACCTTGGAATTTTCTTATTCTTTTTTCGAGTACAAAGTCGTTAATGAAAATAGCATGATGCTTGGTTTGAAGGAAAATGTATTTTCTCAAAACAAACGAATATCTAAGCAAGTTTCTGACTTTTGCTATGTAACTGCACCTAGCAGAGGATTAGCGCCTGGCTGTTGGTCCTTGTCTTAGTTCAAGATGAGAACTTGGAATATATTTAGACTGAAATGAGTTTTTTGAGCATATAGTACTAATTAATACATGTATTTTTCTTTATTTTTTCCTGGTCTGTTCCCGTGACAAATAATTTTCATGCTCCAGTCTCCACAGTACACGAGCATCCCTTGTTGTGTCAAATAGCTAGTCTAATAAGTAAATGTCTTGGAAGCTTGTTGACAACGATTTGTTCAACTTGTTTTGCTTGTCTTTTTCTTTTCATGGCTGATATATATTCTTTTCGTTGCTCAGAAGTTGATGTCCAAATTGATCACCTATATGAGTTTTAGTAGCTGGTCTACTTCTCTTTGTGAATACATTTGTTTTAAAGATGTGGCCTAATTTTGGTTGATGCCTGATTAATTCCTCCTTTTTTATGTGAAATTAAGTTATCCTCGTAGAATTAACAGGTGATATACTCGCTATTGATCTGTAGTCAAACCTCAAAAGGATAAATGTGGCTCTAAAATTTCATTCACTTTTAGTAGTTAAAATTTTCTATTTTTTTTTAAATTTGTTAAAACATGAGTGGATTGTCTGAATTTTTAATCCTCCCTAACTCTAATAGCCTATGCTATGGTCTTAGCTGCTCTTATCCAGCTTGCCTGAATGGAGTGCCATCCTTAACTGTGGTCAACTTTGCTTGTTATTGTTGTGTCTGCTTTCAGTCTGTTGATTCTGTTCAATGATCAACTGCTATTGCTAACCTAGTTATAAGTTCCTGAGGAAGCGGTGGCAGAGCTAGGATTTTTTCCAAGAATGGGTAAGGCAAAGAAAAGGGGATAAAGGTTGTTTGATTAATGTAGAGAGAGGGTCTGTGGGTATTGAACCAAAGGGGTATTTGGAACTTTTTGGAGCACGGTGGCCCTGGTCCTCACTGCCATAGGGAGGAAGTGGTGCCTAGCTGTGGTTGGCATTGCACTTAATATGGACTGCTTCTACCCTTATCCTGACAGAAACAGTAATTTATGTTTATGTTTTACCACTAGTGTGGTGGGATAATACATGCATGCTTTATTTTCTGAGAGACAAAGGGATCTATTATGTAGCTTCATTTTATTTTATTTTGACTTTGGGAAAAGTTATTTTCATACTAAAGTGAGGGGATTGGAGGATTGGTTGGAATTGGCAGGTTGGTGGATGGTTTGTTAGTTGACTACAACTTCCCAAAAGCTGTAGGCAGCCCTCAAGAGTTTTTCCTCTTGACGCCCATGGATCTATATAGCTGCCTCAGTTGTATTGAAAAGACAACTAAACCATGCTTTCTGTATACAGAGGCCTGTTGCCTTGTATTTCTGTAACTGTGCTAGCTGTTCTGGTCTGAGATGCCAGCCTTATGTTTGATCAGTAATTTGACTTTCATCATCAAATCAGCCTTTTGTGTTAGCTGTACGTACTGTTTTAGTGTTTGTACGCTGCTAAGTACACTTCAGCGTCATGTATCAGGCACTTTCTGCCATGTTTCTTTCGCATATTGCAATGCACACCAACTCTGCCCTTTTGCTGGGTAGGTGTTGCGTAGTTATCTGCCAAGTATCATTATAAATCTGATGTCTTCTTTGACTGATGCAGGAGTTCATTGTTTGGCGGTGCTCGTCCACGGGAATTGGTATGTATTCTGTTATTTATCATACGATTATTCCATAGTTATGAATATTTGTTTTTCATGAATTTTTTCATGCATTTATACCATTCTTTTTCAATTTTCATGTTTTTGATATTGGCACGGATGCTCCCCCTCTCCCATTATTTTCATTTATCTTTTTAACATGAGCATTTAGATTTTTATTCATCTTCATTATCAGCTTGGTTCTCTAAATTAGCCCCATGTATTTTACCCTTTTAGATGGTTTTGTTCAGTAATTTGTATCAAGTTCACGAATAACCTTGCATATTTCTCTCAGGTTCTGAAGGAACGAGGTGTAGATGACATTGCAATTAATAACCTTGACATGAATCATTCGCCCAACAGGTAGTCATTCTCTCCACAATTTCAGAGACATTGCTATTTTGCTTGGTCAAACTTGCTTTTCTTTTATGTTGGATGCATTTCCACTTCCAATTATTGATTATCCGGTGTCATTTATTGAGTTTCATGAACTGATTTCATGTCTAGTTCTCTCCGGCATGTCTTTCATTCCATGGAATTGCACCATTCCTTGTGCATTTTAATCCATTATCTCTAACTCGTGATGTCTATTAATATCTGCATATGTAAGGCGTGACTGAAAATAGATCTAAAGATAAGTAATTGATAATGATGGTTGAATTCTTGTGCATGAAGGGTGAATTCTCCCAAGAATGAACTCACATCAGAACATGTGGCTCCAACCTCTCATCAGAGTCAGAAAAATGATAGCCGTGGGGCTACCAGCAGAAGAAACGGGAGGGATTCTGAGAGGAAAGATCAACAGATGGACCATGAGAAAACTGACATGGAAAGGAAGAACTGGAGGAATGATAAATGGAAAAGCAGCAAGGATGCCAAAGAGCAGCGACCTGAACCTGAAACCTGGCGCAAACCTAATGAAGAACTAAAAACAACTTCATCTGACACCGCAGGAAACCGCCCTGGTAAAGTATCATCTGCCTTGGATCTAGCTCAGGCTTTCTCAAAGTCAGCCTCTGATCCAAAGAGTCAGAATATACCTTCTTCTCAAAGAGGCGCGCCTGCAGGTAACGATCAGCCCTTTTCACGACTGACAGACACCCGTGAGCATCACCCAGCACCAACCACAGAGCCAACCACACGACATTGGATAAACGGTTACTGAACGACAGAGATTAGATTTTGGTTATTGGGTTGGTTATAAACAATTGGGGCACTGAATCAGTCGCCCGGTCGTGGTTTCTTGGCATCAGGCATTGTTTTCATTTGTAGGGCTTTCAAGTGAGAGCTTGACAGCCTATATACCAGGAGCACAACGCCCCTGTAATATTATCAATTGTTGAGTGACAATTTTAACTGCCTATATTAGCATATGATTAAATTGCAACCAATTTTTAGTTTTCTCTTCAATTTATTTTTATTTCACCGCCTCCTTTTCCTTTTCTCCCTTGTGTAACTACACATCCAAGACCTTTAAACATTTTCTGGATATCAAGAGGGAAAAATGGGTGAATCTGATCCTGAGAGTGCTCAACCACATACTGTGCATGGATTATGCACCTCTTTCACGAAAACTTGCTCGAGAAAAGGCTCTGGTTTCAGGTGATGAGATAACAAACATTGTTTGGGTCATGCTCCAAGCTTGAGATTTTCAAGTTATTTGTTGGATCGTTTAATACCAAGCTGTGCTAGAGCCATAATTTTGAAATTCGGTCCAGTCTGAGAGGTTGATCCGGATATGACTGACCTAGAACTGGAATTAATTAGACCTGGTTAAAAAGAAAATAGAAAAAAAAAAAAAAGGTTTGATGTAACCTGGGTCAAGATCTAATTGTAAATTTGTTAATTTTTTATTTTTTTATTAAAAAAATATCATTTTAATTTAAAAAAATAAAATTTAACCTAACCAATCTGGTTACCTGATCAAGCCCCGAGCCTTAGACTGAGCTCGAACTTAAAACTATGGCTAGAGCTTTATTTGCGAAAAAACGAGCGTGCAAGAACATCTAACCATGTTGCCTCTTCAATAATATACAATAATCCATGGATGATGCAACTTTTCCCAACATAACGACAACACGAAACTAATTAAAAACTTGATCAAAACATAAACGGTGTCGGAGAAAACCCGGAAAATGACATCTGCGTAGTTAGATTTTGAGCCTCTGGTTTTTTCATCACTTTGCTAGCCAGTGGTTTGACTGCTTTCTTCTTTGTAGTCTCTGATGGTTTTCTCCGTCCACTTGAGATCCTCCTGTCTTCAGATATAGCCGAAAGGGCCGGACGCCATGATCCACGTCCTCTTGATTTGCTTCTCCTTCCACTTCCAGGCGCTAGCAGTGTAACATCACCATTAATCCCGGTGGTAGCTGCTGCTGCCTCCTCCACCTCAGGAGCTGCCGCTATTGCCGTGTTTGAGAAGGAACATGAACCGAAGCGTGCTAAGAACTTCATGGTTTCTATCGTATGGTTGTTTCCTGCAAGAGATGTGCTTGGAGATGTCTATAATGGTGCTCAACTACTACAATTTATAGGCAGGATGTGTAGGAGAGCACTGCTTGTGCTACCCTTGCGTTAAATAGGAGCAATAAATTTCATCAGTGCTGTTACTTTCATCAACCAACGCTTTACGCATTCTCTTTTTTTTTTTTTTTTTACTTCGAACCCATGTTAATTAATATATAATTATTATATTTGTTAGCTAGCATATGTGTATATGTGTGTGTATACAAATTATTGGATCAATTTATACGATTTTGATTTGCTTTTAAGAACATATATGTAAACTGTTTATATATGAAGCTTTTTTTTTTGAGAATTTTTTTTTATGTTTATCACTTTTCAATATTGTAAATATCCGGTAATTATAATTTGAGTATCATAAAAAAAAAATTGTTTATTACATGTGAAAATTATTTCTTCAGTGCTCGGGGACAATGATTTAACGAGTAAACCAATCATAAAAATTAATTAATTAATCAACGGTAAACAATGTGACCACTAGATTACAAAATCTTGTTTTATTTATTATAAAATATATATCAGAAACCCTGCTCTTTAATCATTTAATGAAATTAAACTATTGTACTATTGCACTAATGTTCATTCATTTATTTAATTGGTGGTTTGGAATTGAGGTTTAACCTCTTTACTTCTTCTTCTTTTTTTGTTAAAATTTGATTTTTTTTAATTAGTTTTTTTATTGTTTTGATGATGTCAAAAATATTTTTTAAAATAATATTATACTAATATATTTCCAAACAAAAAATATTTTAAAATAACTTAAAATAATTTCTTTCCCTAGCAAGAAGTGAAAATCCAATAAGAGTGTCCTCGACAAGGAAAAGACTCATTACTGGTTGAAAGAAAAGTTTATTTTTGAATTTTAAATATATTTTAAAAAAAATTATTTTTTTTTAAATTTTTTATGTGCTTCAAATTAATATCTTTTAGTATTTTTAAATTATTTTAATACATTGATGTCAAAATTAATTTTTAAAAATAAAAAAATAATAATAATTTAATTTTTAAATAAAAAACACTTTAAAAAATAACTACAATAATAATTCTATAACCCCCCTAGTCCAAAAAAAAGAGGTGATTTTAAGATGAAGAAGTGCTTTTAAGTTGAAAGACGTTAAACATGAACCGCCAAAACTGGAACTGCACCCATAGCTAGCGGCATTGTTTGCCATTCCCAGGGTTCCCTGCAAACTTCTTATGGGATAACAATCTTTTTTTACTCTGTTTATTTTTATATTTTAAAAATATTTTTGAAAAATAATGAATTGTTTTCTTCAAATTAATATATTTTTGATATTTTTTTATTATTTTGATATACTGACATTAAAAATAATTTTTTAAAAATAATAATATTATTATTATTTTAATATATTTATAAATAAAAAATATTTTAAAAAATAACTACAATTATATTTTCAAACAAGCACAATCCTTAAAAAACAGCTTGTCGTTCTTCTCCTGGTTACTTCTTGGATTCGCAGCAGAATATAAAAAGCTGCATCCTTTTAAATGAGTTTCAGTTGGAAGAGGAGGCATGCATCGTATAATAAGATGGCAAGAGGGAATCCCACTGTGAGGGAGCTAGCTACTTCTTTCATACCAGGTCCCCCTACTATATTATTATTATTATTATTATTATGAGTGCATACATTATGTAAATTCATCAAATCATACCATGTGATTCATGACTTGAATAGAATCTTTTTCTTTTTCTTTTTCTTTTTTTGGAGGAAAGATCATGATGATACATGACAAAATATCACTTCCATGCTGGCTATCTGGTTTAAAAATGTTGATAGAGACCGTATTGATGTATGGTGGTACGTACCATATTTATGGCGTCTTGAAGAGGGAAATATATGGCCTGCCGGAGATGAAAGGATAAGAGATGTCCATGCCTTCTTCTTGTGGTGGTTTTGTCACTTGGCTTTACATCATGTGGAGCCTTCATATGCCCTGAATTCGGTGGAATTAATTGTGTCCTGTGATCAATGAATTTGATTCCCAAATTATTATTATGGATGAAGGATTTGAATTTTAGGAAAGATAGGTAAGAACATACTTATTTATTGGTACTATATATATATATATGTAGGATTAAGGGTTTTCATGTTGAAATATTTTTGTTAAAAAAATATTCTAACAGAATCTTAATTTTAAAAAGACAAAAGATCTATTTTCTTCGTTATTAAATTGTGATTGACTCGCAATCCACTTGTTTTTGAGGCTATAACCATTATCCTAATTATCATGTGGAAGAGATTGTCAAGTGGTTCAAGGCATGGCATTGGAATTGCTGTGTAGACTTTCGTTTATAAAGGGTTCAAATCCTTCTCTTTCCCCACCGAGATCGTAAGATCTTTTGGATTCAATTGAAACTCCTGGCACGAACTCTGAAACAGTAATGGTTAGGATCAATGGAAAACCGAATGAAAGAAAGACAGCTATGCTTGAGTCGAATCTTTGAGCTCAAATATACCTATTATACATCCATGTTCTTTAAAAATAAAATGTTAACAGATGTTTTTGCATTTTCCTACCGTCCTTAAAAGAGTATTTCATGGGTCCATTTATTACTATGGGACATAAATTCAGTCCAGACATTGAGGAAGAATGTGCAAGGATTGTTGCAGAGGCAAATCTCTGTGCATTTAAGTTGCCAGAACTGTAATGATGGAATAGCTATTTACTTGTCAATTTTGCGCTACAATCAAAATATGGAATTTGTGGCTTCAATATCTTGTCCACAGAATTCTTTCCGACAATCAAGGCCATGGGAAAACTTGCTCTCCTAGCTGGGCAAGCAAAATACCAATGGCATTGGCCCATGAAGAATCCAGAGAAGGCGTTTTCACGAACTAGAAGATGACAGCAAGTCCATCTCGAAATGTGTGGCAAAACAATGGACTATGAAAACTCTCTGTTGTCTGGTTGCTTTCACTTCATTTATATTTGCTGGGCTTGAGGGGCATCGTACTTGCACATTCAGACAATTTAGTGAAGCCGTTGATCAGTTGAATATTCAACAGACTTGGTTATTTTTATAGCCTGCTGGGATATTATCATTAATGTAAAATAACTTATGTAATTTATCCTAAAAATAGGATTATCATTGTAAAAAAGTTAAAAAGTTATAATACTAATTAGACCAACCATTGATTGTATGCTGCCATTATTAATACCATCAATCATGTCCTAATTTATAGATTTTATCTTGTCATTAATGTCTGTAAATAAAAATATTATTTTAAAATAAAGCATGAGAAAATAAAAAAGAAAAAAAATTGTTAAAAATAGTAACCTTATTGCAATATACAATAATGTGTGTAAGAGTAAGAAAAGTAGAGTTTAACTGAAATGATTCTCTTTTTTAATATTTATTGTAATCATTTCTCTATCTATTTCTAATACTATTGACTTATCTCGTGGATATATATTGTTTGTCGAATCGCGTTAAATATTATGTCAATGTGCTTAGCTTTCAATGAGTAAATATCAGTATGTCACCAATCTAAATTCCCTCAACATAGTTATCACACCTGTATCAAGATTTGATTTGACCTAAAATTAACTTGTATGGTGAAATGGTAGGGTAAATGCATGGGCTAACTTGAATGTTTTAAAAAATTGATATCTATTTGAATTTATTTTTAAATAAAATGATATTATTTGTATTAAAAAATGGTTTTTTCTTAAAAAAATGCATATTAAACAAAAATTAAGAGTTAATTTTTTTCAAATTAACCAAATCACATCTTATTATGATTTAGTTGTGTCAATTAAATCTTTAATAGATCAATTAAATTATCGGAGTTTATCCTATCTAATTTATAAATTGACTCATCTATTTAAAGAGTTATGATCATGTTAGGTCATGGACTTATTATCTAATTGTTTCTTCGATGAAAGCTGCCCTAGACGATGTGATAAACATAAAAATTGTTTTCCATTGAGTTAGCTCTCCAATGGTGTCATAACTATATTGAGCCTAAAGGAGTTCATCAAATTTTCTTGATAAGAGAACTCTTTATTACTATACACAATATTCTCTTCATTTCAAATAGCAATAGTAAACTGGTGCGAAAAATGATGAGTTCAAGGATCAGAGTTTGTAAAATTAAAGATGGTTAACATAAAAATAGATTTAATATCCGAATTGAATAGATCAAATCGTGTAATTTGTAATTAATTAGTGCCACCATTATAAAAATAAAATGATTGTATTAGCTCCACCAAAACAGAGGAATATATGGATTGGATTAGGATCACATGGGATGCTTATCCCCCATTGCTATTCCTTTTGCCATTTCTTTGGTACAGGTTGGTACTGCACAAGTATTTTCTACATCAATAAATATCAGCATGGTTTAAACTTTTATACAGCATTTGACAGAACTATGTATATAAATAATACCTCAAAAGCGTGCATGTAAATTAATTTGGAAGTTGTCAAAGCATAGTTAAGAGCATCAGGTCGTCAATCACAAAAGGCTAATATCTCCATTAAAAAAAAAAACAATTTGATCAAAGTCTAATAATTAAGATCATGAAGCCCTTACGTTTAAGACAACCATTACAAGTTATATCATTGTAAATCCCAACATGAGAAGTACGGCATTTGACTCAAGAAAGGTTCAAATACTGAGAATAGCAAGCGTCTGTGTGTGTCTCTCTCACTCACTCTCTCTCTCTCTCTCTCTACACACACACACACACTCTTTCTGTTTTGGTTTCCAAATATATGTAATGACAAAGTATATGGAATGACAAATTCTTGGAAGTAATTAAAGTTTGGGTGGAGATCACTATGTTCTTGCCAATTTTATATTTTCGATTCAAGTCAGCTTATGACAATATTCCAAAAAGGTACTCTTCTATCAAGTGGAATAGGTGCTTTCATTGTCCGATTGATTTTTTTATTTTTTTGAGGCAAATCCTTCAGATAATGCTCTAGTTATTGATGCATAATTCCTTAGAATACATTCTGAAAAGAAAAAAAAAACCTCCTGTGACCACACCTTTAATAAAGTACAAAATAGAGGTCAAGGTTTTTGGTTCTGTTCTTTCCGAGTTCCCATATGTTTGGAAATAGCGAGGACATGCTCGTTTATCCATTGCGATGATCTGTTAAGCACTCATTGAAGAGCTGTCTAGTTTAAGACGGTTAGTTTGTTTTGGGGTGTAAAAATGTTTTTGAAATAATTTTAATTTTTATATTTTTAAATTATTTTAATTTGTTAATATCAAAAAAAAATTTTAAAAAATAAAAATATATTTAAATATATTTTTAAATAAAAAATTATTTTCAAAAGTAACTGCTACAATAATAATATTAAATGAGCTCTTAAAACCCGTTTATTGTTATGTTTTAAAAAGATTTTTTAAAAAATATTTTTTTATTTTTTTATTTTAAATTAATTTTTTTTGGTATTTTCATATTATTTTTATGTATTGGTATTAAAAATAAAAAAAAATATTTTTATATATTTTTAAATAAAAAATACTTTAAAAAATATTTACTATTAAATATACTATTTAACAAGTAAATGAAGATTTAAAGAAAGAGGAATGCCATTACCTTTTGTTTGAGCCCCTGGTGCTGCATATATAATGACTTCAGTTTATGTTTGAGGAATAATTATGATAATTTTTTTAAAATATCAATACAAGAATAACAATAGTGAATACAAAATAATATATTAGAATAGAAATAAATAATATTCAAATCATCATAATTATTTAAAATAAATCAAGAATATTTAAAATTTAGATTATTTAAATTAAGAAATAACATAAATCATATCTTGAAATTTTATCTAAAAGTTTAAATTTTTTAGTTAAAATAGTTTTTTAACATAATATCAGAATTTTAATGACTAAATGATCACGAGTTTAAATCTCACTATCTTTATTTACTTGATAAAAATCAAACATGAAATAATGTAGTTTTGTATAAGTTTTGAAACCTAACAAATTTTTAATTGAAAAAATATATTAGATAATAATATAAATTATATTTAAAAATTTAAAATTTAAAATTAAAATGATTCTTTAACGCTTTTAACATGAGAAAATAAGATCAAGGTCACAAAATCAAATGTTATTCTTTTCTTTAATTAGCAATGGTGATTACATTATTTTAATAACTTACAAATGTCATTAATGGTTTGGTGATCTCAATCTCAAATTTAGACGGGGTCAAGAAACCAAGGGCTCGATTGGTCTCCGTTGATGTGATTTTATGTTGGCGAGTTTATACTCCAACAAGCATTTATGTAAGGCCTTGTACTAGAAAAATTTACATGAGCTTGGAATGATTTAAAATTTTAAATAGTATTTTAGGAGTCTTTGATATTGCAATGATAATTACTTTTTAAAATATTATTATTTAAAAATCAATTAAACTAATATTTTTAATAATAGTTTATAAACAATTTGAAAATATTAAAAAACAATTAAAACAAAGAAATTAATAAATAATTTATTTTTAAAAAAACATTTTTAAAATATAAAAATAATCATGTTCATAATCAAGAGTGAAAAGGTAAAAATTTGCTATTTTTTATAATTACTTGAATTATCAAAAAAAAAATTTCCTTACCTGTATTTATTTTACCTTATTAAGGAATTAGAATAATTTAGATAATTGTTCTTAGAAAGCATCCTATGATGTAAAGAGTTTAAAATCTACATGATAAATTTTAAGTTCGAGTTAGGGTGTGCATTTCTTGTAAGAGCTTGGAATAACCAGAGTTTTATTTTTTTTTATCTAAGCCTATAAAGTGTGCTTTCTAAAAAATAAAAAAAATCAGATAACTGAATTTTTTTTACCCTATTATCCCATTAAATTTATGAAAAATACTAAACAAAAATAAAATTATCCTGTCCTAATGAGCCCAAGAAAAGCTAAAATCCATTTAAAATTTTAAATAAAAAGATATATGATTTGGGTTCCTCGGATTTTTTTAGTATTATCCAAATTGTTTCATGACTGAAGATCCCACGCCTCAAAAAAGTTTTATATTAGTTATCCGAATTAGTTCCACCCTACTAAAACCACCTGGATAAAATCTTAAATGCCAACTATACTAATTATGTAATTTTGGCTACTTGATTATCAATCATTGTTAATTAATAATTGTAAAGTATGTTTTACTATACCATGTTTGATATTATGGTATAAATTATTTTTTATTTAAAAAAATATTAAAATTATTTTTTTATTTTTTTACATCAATATATTAAGATTATAAAAAATAACTAAAATAAAACATCAATTTAATACTTTATCAATACTAATATACTTTTAAAAATTAAAAAAAAATCAACAATAACCAGACCCCATAGCTGCTACAGTTACTACCCATCAAACTTTATGGCGTAGCTATTGAAATTGAGCTCCATCATTTTATTGTTTTGACCACTATGAATCATGGAGACAGGACTAATTTTTATCAAAGGAAAAATGGAGACATGACTGTAGAACAAACAAAGCAAAAGCTTCCCTTTGCCAGTGATGGAAAGCGCCATCGAAATCAAAGGATTCTTATTGGATTTTCTTGTAAAAGTGACAGAGACTTATCCTCATGTGTGGCAAAGCTCTACAGCTTTGCTGAAACAGATAATTCATTCGAAATGTTAACGAGACAAGTGATGTAATTTCAAATCAGAATCATATATAGCATCTATCCATGGTTTTTCCATCCATGTGCTGTTCTTTTTCGCAGTCTAATCATGATTTTTTAAATTTCTTTCAGTTTTATATTTCTAATGATTTTAACATATTAATATAAAAATAAAACATTATTTTAATATATTTAAAAAAACACCTCTTATTATACCTTCCTGACTTGTTTCTTATTACATTTCAAAAATATTTTAAAAAATAAAACAAGTATTTCAAATGAATACTTTTTAATATTTTAAATTATTTTAAACAAAAAATCGTTTTAAAAACCAACCATTATCCTACTCCAAGCACCCTCTTTCTCCCCATCTTGTGTAAATTTACAGCACAAGTTATGACTGATCAGGTTATGTCATGAAAGCTAGAAATGATCATACAGCACTGCGAAGTACAGCTTGTTGTCATGTTTGATTTGCACCAAGTTACGCAAGAAATTTTTTCTTGCTTTATTCGAAAGACGCACTCGATTACAGTAAAAAACTTCGAGCTTTCCAAAACGATGTGCAGAAAGAAAGCTCACGCAGGAGCCAAGACATGATGGTAGAGGAGGAGGCCAGAGATTGAATCCATTAATCAGGATAATCAAATCATTTGATCGTATTCTGTGACATCCATAAACCGCCATAATTTCTCAGCTTTGTCAAATCATAAACTGTCTTTAGTGCAACCTTGCTGGCCAGGGTCATGCGGCCAAGAATGAATTTCTTGAAATTTGTTCCAAATGATAGATCGAATAAAGCACGAAAAGTCCAAGCAATTTTCTTCTTTTGGTGTGTATATACATCAATTCATATTTATAAACGCCACTCAGTGGGTTTTTTTTTTAAATATGTATTCTTTTATTATTTATAAATATATTAAAATAATATTTTTTTTATTTTAAAATTTTATTTTTCATATCAAAAAATCAAAATAATATTCATAATATGAATTTATCTCTGTTTAGAGAGATATACAGCCTTCGCGTTAATATCCATGTTGAGAGCCTGCTAAGGCACGTAAAGGTAACCCTTGCTTACTTTCTCGCGAGAAAAAATAAGAGAAAATAAAGATTTTTTTATTATGTATTTTTTAATATAATTTTTTAAAAATATTTTAGAAATATATTTATTTTATATTTTTATCTATTTTGTTATTATTATTATGAGACGGCGCTACTAAAACTTACATATGATTAATGATATCTTTCATTTTAATTTAAAATTTTAGAACAAAGAATTATAGATATATTTTTATATGCTTGTTTAATTTCTTTCTTTAATAATTGAAATTGGATAATTTCATCCAACAAACACAACAACTATTCTTGTGCTTAGTTTTACTGAATCACTAGGCCTAGAAGCAATGAAAAACTGGATTCCAATTTATTTAGTTTAAGTTAAGAGAGCTGATATTGTGTATAAAAAATTCATTAAACTCAAAAGTTTAAGTAGTTATAAAAAGGCTCTTATATAGAAAACAACCTACTCTCTTGAGGTTTTTAAAGAAGGTCCCGTGGGAGAGTAAAAATTAATTGAATTTTATATTCTTTTGACACCGACTTTTAAAAATACGAGAGGGCTCCAAGTTGATTAACTCATCTATTTCTTTTTTTAAAAAAAACATGAAATCCTTTTTTTTCATGATAATTAGATAATTAATTTATAATGTGTTACGAGTTGGATCAAATTTATTTAAATATAAAAAGTATTTATATATTAATTTTTTAATAAAAATAAATAAATTATATAAAAGTTGATTTGATGTGATATGATTGATTTAATTGGAATAAAAACAACTTAAATAACTTATAAAAATATAATTTAATTAAAAATTTGAAGACAATATTTATTTTTTTCTAAAATAATAAAACATAAATATATTAAATTAACACAAATCAATTTAAATTAATTAGCAAAATCCATGAGTCCACTCATGAAATTATGATATCTTTATATAAAATAAATGAAAATATATTATAAAGTTGAGTCAATTCAAGTTAACTTTAACTTTTTAAATTCACAACCTGATCATAAAATCAAGATAACCCTATAGAAAGTAAATTAAAATAAATTATAAAGTTTAATTTTTAATTAATTCAATATTAAATGATGAAATTAAAAAAACATCAAAAGTTACTTTAGTCAACTTAGGTTAACCTAATAAATCCTAAATTAAGGTTATGAAATTAGGATAATTTCATAGAAAAAACCAAAATAAATTATATAATTTAATTTTCAATCAATCTAATGTTAAGTGATGAAATTAAAAAATAATATGAAAAAAACCATAGTCAGTCTGGGTTAACTTACTAAACCAATAACCCATATTGTAAAACAAGGTTAACTTTATAGAAAGCACACTAAAAAAAATTTCAAGTTAATCATTGTTAGTATGATAAATCTGCAACCTAAGTTATGAGATTGAGATAACTTCGTAAAAAAATTATGAAACTAAATTATTAATTGACCAATTATTGAAAGGTAAATTTATATATAAAAAAACTTTTTTTAGAAAAGATACACAATAAAACTACATGAGTCTACTCAATTTAACCCACAAAACTTATAATTCAGGTCATGAGATTATGATAACCTTATAAAAAATAAATTAAAATAAATTATAAAATATAATTTAAAATCAAACCAATGTTGAAGAATAATATTATAAAAAATATCAATTAAAAAAAATTATTAAGTCATCCGGGTTAATCAACTTAATCTATAATATTAATTATGAGACTAAGATAATTACATAGAAAGTAAATTATAATAAATAATGAAGTATAATTTTTAATAAATTATGAATAATTTTTTTGAAAAATAAACATAATTTTAAAAATAAGCCCAAAAAATAAAGTTATTGGTAAAGTTTAATGCACCCTCTTTTAGTTTTTGTTAAAATTTCTTTTTTTCGAGCACCATGTGTCTCGTTCCACACGCATCTTCCTATACTCTAATCCCTAGCGATGCGGGACAATTTTTGGCACAGCCTGAATCTCATATCCTGGGAAAGTTTTATGGTGATGGGCATGGAGTCACGTTTCATAACCCTAAATTCTTTCTTGTGGGAAGAGGTCTCGTTTGTCTTTAGCTGTGGCCTTACACGGTACAGGAAACAATGTTTATCTCATATGCATCATTGTATGCGTGAAAGAATGGAAATGAAAGGTAGCCATCAATCACTAAACTCAATGGCAAAAAAGAAAAAATATTAATTAAATCTATTAATTAATCATCGGATTTTGTCTTAATTGGCATTCCATTAGCACAGATTCGACAAAAGAGTGGCCGGCCAAGACAACTTTCTTAACCTATGCTCTGCCTGTGTAGTCAGAAATCACAACAACCACTATATTAGAGAAAATGAGCGAGGAGGATAATTAGGAAGGGGCCAAAATAGATTATATAAGCTACGATACCAATCCAAATCAGACCGTAATTATCCTTCTTAATGGGAGTTTAACAAACGTTAAGTAACACACATGAGGCATAATATAGATAATCCTAGGTGTCCTTGACCCGGCATAGATGATTAATTTATCTCTTCTTTGTTAGCTACTTTTAGCTTGATCTCAGCTACATGTACATACCACATGCAGATATCCTTTGGAACAAGGGTTTAGACCAGTACTCTACATAAATTGATGGTAAAAATTATGCATGTGTGCTTATGCCCTCATGGATACCTTTCATTTTCAGCCATGTCTTTGATTTCAGTAAGGAAAAGATAGTAAAAACTAAAAGAAAGTGAGTGAAAGTGCAGTGTTTGTCTGCATTCTACTTAACCCTGGCAATACTGTTGTCATTTTAATGACTCAAGGTTCATTTATGTGTGATTTTTCGGATCCATACTATATATATGGTTCAAGTAGCAGATAAACTAGCTCTCAACTCCCCTCTCCCTCTGTCCCTCTGCAAATCCCAACATGTTTAGAGCACTAAAGTTAGCTATGGATGGATTTGCTAAACACAGACCTCATTTTTCTTGAAGAACTTTGGATCCACAAATAGATAAAACCCTAGCTCTTCAATCTCAACTACCAATATTCACCAGACAAGTGTAAAAAATGAACAAATCTAAAGGGCTTTCCCCTCTAGCATCCTCTTACTTTTCTTTTGAAGCTACCACACCTTCCATGCACGTTAATTAAAATCAACAAAAACCCTAACACTTCTTCTTTATTAGATCTCCTTTTGTCAGCCATGAAAACTGAACTGAGAGGAAACAGTAATGCCTCCATTTCTCTTCAAAACCCTAGTCTATTCAACAACCCTCAAAGCTCTCTCTCCGGTGCACTTAATGGGTGTCTCGGTAGCCTTGATGGAGCCTGTATAGAGAAGCTTCTACTACATTGTGCTAGTGCCTTAGAACACAATGATGGGACTTTGGCTCAACAAGTGATGTGGGTGCTCAACAATGTTGCTTCTTTGGTTGGTGACCCTAACCAAAGACTCACTTCTTGGTTTCTTAGGGCACTTATCTCCAGGGCATCCAAGGTTTGTCCTACCGCGATGAATTTTGATGGTAGCAGCACAATTCGGAGGAGGAACATGTCTGTCACCGAGCTTGCCGTGTACGTTGATCTTATCCCTTGGCACAGGTTTGGATTTTGCGCATCAAACAGTGCTATTTTGAAGGCAATTGAAGGTTACTCTAAAGTTCATATCTTAGATTTTAGCATCACTCATTGTATGCAGTGGCCTACTCTTATAGATGCTTTAGCTATAAGGCCTGACGGCCCTCCTTCACTTAGGATTACAGTTCCCTCTTTTAGACCACCAGTCCCTCCTTTTCTTAATGTATCATGTGAAGAAGTTGGTCTCCGTTTGAGCAATTTCGCCAAATATAGGGATGTTCCTTTTGAATTCAACGTGTTTGATCATGACCCATCTTCTTTTGCTTCAAGTGAAATTATGTCCCAAGAATCTTCTCATGACTTTCATTTTGAGTCATTGTTGAATCACTTGACTCCTACAATGCTAGACCTTAGAGACGATGAGGCCTTAGTGATAAATTGCCAAAACTGGTTAAGATACTTGTCTGATGCGGAAAAGGGAAATAGTGTTCAAGATTCTTCCTTAAGAGACGCATTCCTTTGTACCGTAAAAGGTTTTAATCCTTGTATTGTAGTTGTTGTCGATGAAGATTCTGATTTAAGTGCACCAAGCCTCTCCTCTAGGATTACTACTTGCTTCAATTTTCTATGGATACCATTCGATGCTCTGGAAACTTTCTTACTTAAAGATAGCAGCCAAAGGATTGAATATGAGTCTGATATTGGTCATAAAATCGAAAATATTATCAGTTTTGAAGGGGCTCAAAGGATAGAGAGGTTAGAATCCGGGATTAAATTAGCACAAAGGATGAAAAATGCAGGGTTTTCAAGCGTTCCATTCTGTGAAGACACAATTGGTGAAGTTAGATCCTTGCTAGAAGAGCATGCTAGTGGGTGGGGCATGAAAAGAGAAGAAGATCATATGCTGGTGCTCACATGGAAGGGCCACAACTCAGTTTTTTCCACAGCTTGGGTTCCAAATGGTTTGCAGGATTAAATGTATCTGGATTACTTGACGATAAAATGTCAAAAAAATGTGGCATAAGCGGCTACATAATCTGGGGCAAGATGGTGACGGGGTTGGTTAATTCAATTTTCTTCATCGAAGAAGGTCCAGATGAAGATCATGCAATGACAAAAGAGAATTGCTTTTCCTCTTTATCAAGAGGTTGCCTATGGGCCCAAGACAAGTAGGGCAAAGGCAGTATTTTGAGAATGACCTCATGTTTACCTCTGTATGTTCTCTCTGGGCATGAGCACATGGAAAGGCAAAGAGAGAAATGTACATTTTGTCTTTGTATCAGACAAAATCCTCTGTCACTTTGTTTTCCCATCCTTCTGTTTAAAGAGGTTTGAAAATAACTTGCCAGCATACCTAGCCCTTTCTTAATCAACATTGATGTTATTTGTCCTTGATATTTTTTTGCTTTTTAATTCCATTTTTTATTTTTTTGAATTGAGTTTTTTTGGCTTTTTTAATCAATTTTATCCTTTTTAGTTAATTTTAAATTAATATTTATAATTTATTTTATTTTATTTTTAATAGGATTGTTGAAATTTCAAATAAACATCTTAATGTTTAATTGATGTTTAATTTTACTAGCATATATTTTTATTATCATATCATTACGTAAAATATAATTTTAAAAAATAAAGTTATTAAACCCAATGAAATTTATAATTCATGTTACAAGTTTGATGAGTTAATTTTAAAATTTATTTCAATTTAATATGTTATTATTTTAATATGAAAAAATAATTATATCATGCTTATATTTTTTTAAAGTCAAATAATTTTTTTTTTTACATGTCATCCAAGTTATTTTAGGACTTATCAAATCGACTAAGTCATATCAAAATAACTCTAATAATATTTAATTTAAAATTTATATTGGATAAAAAATCAAGTCAAAAAAAAAATTAAATTAACTTTTTAATTCAGATTTAATAACATTACTATAAAATTTTCCAGAAAAAAACCTTTAGGTTCAAAAACTTTGATCCAACCCCAACATTGTGTGTGCTAAGAAACTAATATCGTCTAATTTTAGTTAAATATTTCCTGAATGAACATTTTCAACTTTGATATGGCGAGGGTGGGAAGCCTTAATGTCTATATACTCTTAGTTTCTAAGCTAGTAATATATCCACACACAATCATGGTTGAAAGATAGTATCTATTATGGGAATCACAAAACTCAAACAATATTCTACTTAATTACAACTTAATGTTGCTCGTTAATGAGCTTCAACTCAAATCATCATAATATTTAAGTTTGCAAATCATTCCATTGCACACTAGTTAGTTTTTCTAATTCATACTACACTTATCTCACCAAGTGGATTTTAATTTTCGAAAAATGAAAAGCATTTTTTCAACTTGATATATATTTCCTTGCATGCCACAACTTAGAACTCCAATAGTTACAGTCAATTTAGGGTTGCAAATCAAGGTTCTTGAAAGAATCCTAATGAAGCCGAAGGCCGGAATGCATGGCTCAAATATCGGGAAAAAAAGAGGAACACTTTACCTAGGTTTGAGTGACCAGTCACCTCCAAGGCCCAGATGTACAGCTACTTGGATGTGGCAAGACAAGATGAGGAATGTGGTACCTTAGTCTCAACTCTTGTCACTTCATCCCCAAGTGGCATAAAGCACAGAAGACACGAGAAAATCTTGGGCTCTTCAAGAAAAAACGAAGAGGATAAACGATATTTTGGTCCCTATAAATCCATCAATGTTCTATTTCCCTCGGCATAGTTTAAACCTCTCAATGCTATCTCTGGCTTGAGTTTTTAAAATGTTTCAATTTTGCCTTTTACTACTAAATAACCAACAAAAAGTTGACCTTTTTCATATTTTTGTTTTATTTACTTTTTTTCTCATTTAGTTTCCTCTTAAACCCCCCTACATGGTATAATTTCCCATAAAAACCACTAAATAACTTTAAAAAAAAAACTCAAGAATCAAATTAAAATAGTTAAAAATATAATAAACATAAGTAAAATTGGAATATCTTGAAAATTAGACAGGGAACATTGAGAAATGGCATGGCATCAAGATATAATCAAGAACTTAGATGCTAGATTACCAGATTAATTCAAGATTATTAATAACAATTACCTCATATAATTATTAATGACCCGAGGTAAATAAAAAATTCGAACACCATATCAAATCAAGTTCCACTCAAGTGTCGAACATCAAAAACAAACAAATTCAAACCATAAGAACTATAATCTGTTACCTGGAAAACGATCGAAAAGTAAAATTTTATCTTCTTGCTGCTCTCCATAAAGAACAAGCTCTTTCAAACTTTTTGAATGAAAAAAAAAGTGTCATTGCACTTATGGGCTACTGTTGAATCTGGATATATAAAGGCTCTCCGTGCTGTTAATTTGGGTAGGCTAAAGAGATGGGCTTGCGTTATTGAGTGCAGAACTTTCTCTCCCTATCCGTGAAAGCTCTCAAACTATAGGAAGTTGTACTAGATAAGTGGGTTGCAGCGTGCAGGCTATTTATTTTATTTTATTTTTTTATATAAAAAATGATATCAAGATTATGTGAATATTTTTTAAAAAATAAATAAATATAAAATTTCAATCACTAACCCAAATAAATTTAGTAAACTCGGTTAATTTGGTAATGTAACTAGAAAATAAGATATTGGCAACAAATGAAATGAATAAATTAAAAAATATTATTTGTTAATAAATTAAGAATTAAATGAGAATAAGATAATTGCATAAAAATAAAAAACATATGAATATTATTTCGCATTAAATAAAATCACTAATGAAAAAATTAAAAAAATATATAAAAAAAATGATCTAAGTCTGTTTGAGCCATCAGATAGTTTGTTTGAATCATCACATAGTTGAATCCTTAAAAAATACATTCTCTGGAAGAACCGAACATGATAATTTTTCATCGTCTGACTTAAACTAAAATCGAACTTGATTTATAACTTAGTGGGATCAAGATAAATTTGTGAAAAGAAGACCAAATAAAATTCAACTCTCAAACCAATCTCATATTGAAAAGGAAGGAAAAACCAAGATGAACCTTTTAAATCCATGACCGAGACATGATATTGGAATAACAGTATAAAAAAAACAAAGAATACTAATTTCCAACGACTCTAATGATGATCAATGAAATATAAAAAAAAATAAAAATTATCAAAATCAAATAAGTCTAACCTTCAGGATTTGTAGCATAGATCATGAGGTTCAATCACCTCATAAAAAGTGAATCCAAAAAAATAATCCTACCAGCCAAAATAATTAAGGATAAACTTAAAAAATCAAATTAAACAAAAAGGATACAAAAGATAAAATTACAAACTTGAAAAGAACTAAAACTAAACTTGACAAAAAAAAAACTATAAAGGACAAAATTAAAAAAACATATTCAATTAAAAAAACGATAAGAAAAAATAAAAAAAATAATTAAAAAAATAAAAATCAAGTTTAATGTATAAATCAAATATTAAAGAATAAAATTAAAAAAAAATAATAAAAGATTTAAGATCAAATACATATAATTAAAAAAAATAAAACACGTTAACCTCATAAATAATTCAACAACAAATAAATTATAATAAAAAAATAAGTACCTAGTTTGATTAAACAAACAAATAACTAATTTATTTATTTTTTTGCAATACCCTTAATGTTTTCTAGGAGGGGATAGAGGAAAGGGGAGTGGAAGAAAAAACACGTGGTCCAAGCTCAGTTGCTGATTTTTTTCACAGCATGCGTCTCATTTTCATCATATATAGGGACGGTGAGGTGCATTGTATGTTATTTTTGACAACAATATTCGAAGTTGTTTTGCCACGCCTGCACCAATTATTTTTTAATTTAAATAATATTTTATATATATTAAAAGACTCAATTCCTAACTAAAAAAAGAAGAAAAATGACCAAAATGCCCTAACAGCCAAAGCTTAGGAGCATTTAAGTGGTTGTACGTAAAAAAAATGAAAATTTTTTCTAAAGTATAATTTAGTAGTTAATTATGTTGTGCATTAAAGATATAAAAAATACCAACTAAACCCTTCCTTTCCTGTAGTAATCAATGAGTCTTGTGAAAATAACTTTCTTACCTCTAAATTCAAATTAAAAGAGGTCGCTTTCTAAGATAAAATAGTAATTTTATAATAAAATGTAAGTATGTGGACAATAATAATATGAGCTATTATAGGTTTTTGAATGAGTATTAATCCTCTCCTTCTTCTTCCTTTCTTTATCGTGAGCACCACATGATTTACCTACCATTTCGTGGCATCGTGTATGGATGCATTTAGGAGTTGATGGAATATTGTGTTAGGTCAATTTCACCGATCACCTCCCAGCAGCTCCCACTTGTATCCTCTACTGTACATATCCCGCTGTCGCACAATGAAAGTTATGCCCAGAAACTGCAAAGCATTAATTGAGAAGAAGGAGAGAGACTTGAAGGTCAATGGATCTACCGTTTCTGTCTTACAACTGGACAGTGTTCAACAGTATCGGATCAATTTACAGCCTAGTCCGGCAGCACTTCCTTCGAGTGAGCGAAATGTAATTCCAATTATTTTTTAAATAATTTTTCACGTTAAAATATATATTAATAATATTTTTTTTAGTTTTTAAAAATTATTTTTGATATTAACACATATCAAAATAAGATGAAAATATTAAAAATATATTAATTTAAAATTAATAAAAAATAAAAATATTTAATTTTTTTAAAATATTTTTAAAATACAGAAACAATCGGAACAGCTATAAAAAAAAAAAACAGAAGGAACAGATCCTAATTCTCTATCCTGCGATAACGAACAAGCTTTTGGGTTGGGTTTTGATTCAAAATATAAGATGAAAGAGATGGGTGCATTGTAAACAAAATAAAAATGTTAAATTAGTGAAAATAGAGACTAAAATCATTTTTGTCATTGTTTTTTGAATAAAATGAGTGACTTTTATAAGTTTTTTAGAAAATAAAAATGATATTTTCTTCCAAAAATATATTAATTTTTTTTTTAACTTTTTCTATCAACACACATTAAAACCATTGAAAAATATATTAATTTAATATTTTGTTTAATATAAAACATATATAAAAACATAAATTATTATACTTCCAGACATTTAGTAAAAATAAAAAGGATTTTAAATCAAAAAGGACAAAGAAAGCATTAAGATTATAAAACTTATATATACTCATTGCACTTTCAAATAGAAATATTAAGATTATAAAATTTAAAATTATTTTAGAGCAGAATTTATCGTAAATTTTAAAATCTTAGTAAAGATAAAAAGGATCCCTTTAAATAAATTAAAAGAAAAGAAGAGAGTATTAGGATATATAATATAATGCTAAAGTTTGAAATTTGAAACAATGGGATCAATCCAAGACAAAAGAGAAAGGCTCCTTCCTTTTTGTTGCCACTTCCTCTGCTAAGATCTTGCAAATAACTGGCTTTGTCTTTCCAAAGGGTGACATTAAGATCCCACAAATATGATTTAATGTATATAATTAAACTGCAAATCTAGAGATAACCTTCCTTGGAAAGATCAATCCCGGGTTTGATAGCAATGTTTTAACTCCTAGCAAAAAAGAAAATACCCCAGGAGTTTATAATTGATCTAGTTTGAGTCTATTAGTGTCAGTTTTCAAATTATTTTTTTGCATAAAAAATAAAATTAATATTTTTTTTTATGATTTTGACTTGTTAATATGAATAATAATAATAATTATTACTAATATTTTAATATATTTTTAATTAAAATATACTTTTAAAAAATATGATATTTTTGACTATCATGTTGTAATAATTAAAAAAATATTTTTAATTAAAAAACATTATCTCCTTTCTCTTTCTCTTTCTCTCTCTCAAGATTTCCAATTAAAAAGGACTTTTTTTTTGTCTTTTTTATTCCCCTTGACTCTGAAATTTTTTCCTGAATACAATTGCTTAACCTTGTCAAGTTTTCATTAAAAAATTATTGGGCGATGGAATTCAATATTTTTTAGGGCAATTACCCAGATTAAAAAAAAAATACATCGTTTTCTTATGTTTTCATTATAATCACTCCAAGAGTATTTGGTGCAATTTATTTTTTTAAAAATACACTAAATGAATATTATATTTAAATTTTATAATAATAATAATAATAATAATAATAATAATAATAATAATAATAATAATAAGTGATATGATATATATCCAATAACACTGAATATTTGATCACGTAGAAATTATAACATTTTATAATTTATATATTTTAATATTAGTTGATGATAATTTTAATTTTAGATCATTATTATTGTTATTAAGTTTATTTAAGTTTAACAGAATCTAGTTTGAATAAAAATTAATTTTATTAAATTTGAGTGATTTAGTGTATTATTTCATAATTTAGTTAAAATTTAATTTAATTTTTAAAAATAATTAAAAAAACATTCTAAGAATTTTTTTAAAATTAAAATGATATTGGTATTATTGAAAGAAAAGGATTACTTTTTATATTAAAAAAGAGAGAGAGAGAGAGAGAGAGAGAGAAATGGGCAATGAGTAATTTACACTTTTGCAGATGAACGACGTCGGTTTGACTCTTCTTCAGGATTCCAGAGGGAGATGATTGGCTAATGAGTCCAGCATGATCAATTTTGTTTATAGTTTCATCATGAGTTCCAAAAGATAATCAAGTTTTGTCTCTTGAAAATCAGAAGAAAATGCCCTAAATATTCTCCCGAAATAGCAGACATGCCACTGGTCTTTGAAAGATGACTGAGGTAACGTGTCATCTTGTCATAACTACTGGGATCCCAAAAAGTTGACCAGACACCGCAAATCAAAGCATTGTATGGGGGTAAAAGTGTCATCTTCCTATAACGAGTCACGTTACTCCCGTTTCTTTTGTCCTCGGAGAAGGTTGAAAGTTAACGGAACGGAAGAGTTGTGCGGTGCTTCTTGGTGCCGTACGAGGATGCCTCACCTTTTTATGCCGCCTCAAACATGCAATTGCATCCGACCGTTCCAATATGAGATCCATCATCTTTGGAGAGTTTCTGAGAGCACAGTATATTTGTGTCTTAAAATATTTTTTTATTCATGCATTAAAATAATATCTTTATTTCCTAGACATCTTTCCATTTAAATTGATTTTGGCTGGTGTAATTGCTTGTTATAGCCATTCAATTATCTAACAATAAGCAAGGCAACGCTCCACCATGGCATGCTAGATAGTTTTATAGTTGTCTAGTTGAAAATCTAAAGCTTGAATTCTGTTTGTTTTTATGAAATTATATCCTAGATTATATTATTTTAACCATTTATCTACTCCCATTTATAAATATATCACCAGTTATCAGGCAAAACAATCCAACTACTTGTTATAGTCATTTAATTAGAAGTATAGATAATGATTATTCAAATGTTTCATAACTTAAATTTTTTTAATTGAAATATTATGAATGGATATAAAAAAATTATTTTAATTTAATAATTTAAACTGTTAGATAAGATTCTGAAATATAATTTATATTATTATCTTACATATCTGTTTAAATAAAAACTCTTTAAATTTATACAAGTTTAAATTATCTTATATTTAATTTTTATTAAATAAATAAAGATAATGAGATTCGAATTCGTGATCGCTTGGTTATAAAAACTCTAATACTATATCAAAAAACTATCTTAACTTAATAATTTAAGCTGTTAAATAAAATTTTAAAATATAATTTATATTATTTTCTAACGTAAAATATATTATTACTAATTTTTTTTATTTAATAGATTGATTTAATCTGATTAATCCAGATTCAATAAACTTTAAGATTACGAAGTTTAATAAAAAAAATTATCTACAATATGCAAGGTAATGCTTCGTCATCAACGTGGCCCTCCAAAGATTGCAAGCAATCTTCGAACTGAAATCCCTGTAAGGATCCACACAAGATTAACGTCATCAATGGGAAAACAAACAGGTAAAATCCATCAACGACAGAGCAAGCAGAGAGGCTTTTTGTAGCCCCACTTCCTGGGGACCATTGGAGACAGAGTCGAGTCCACCCTTCCAAGAGAAAGGTCCAAATAGAGAGGATTCAATCGTTATCCGGCACACCTCAGGTGCCCACATAACACATGGAACCTCAATTCTCAAATAGAGTCTAAGAAATAGGAGTTCTTATAGCATTGGTGTCCTTTGTCTTTTATCCCATCGCAAAAAAATATTCTTCAGTTACTGTGTCTATCAAGAAAGTTTTAATCTCATCTTTAAATATGTTTTTTATACAGTTTTTTAAAATAAAAATTAATGTTTTTTCAGGTATTTTTTGTTTTGATAATTTTGATGTATTAATATTAAAAAATTAAAAAAATTATTTTAATATATTTTTAATTAATTTTTTTAAAAACACTTCCACGCTAGATTTGGATTCTTATATCATCCTACTGCATTCGAAGAAATTTAATAAATTTATTTTAATAATCCTAACTCAAAACATAAACATTTTAGACTCCTGTGGTTAATTATAAAAAAATAACTAATCTACTTGGTGTGATCTAGCACAATGATTTTTTCTTCCTAAAACATAAAATATAGAGACTTGTGGGATACAGTAACATAGAATATGACAGAAGCAAAGCCAGCCACAAAGCTTCAATCCTAAGCTAGGGTCATCGCCTTCCCAAGAATATCACCAATTTCATGAATATAATAAATATCTTTTTGATAGAGGTTGTTGACCAAATGCTAATTTTTTATTTAGTATCCAAATATTTTTCACAGGAATGTCAGGTCGGGGTTAGTGACTAGTGGTCACCACACACACCACCTACTGTTTTGTTCTCCCCCCCCCCCCCTCCTCTCTCTCTAGCATTAAAATATTGGCCTGTATATATCTCTTTGGTGTCTTTACACAGCTTGTTCGCTTCTTGCACTCGCACTTCAATGTTTTAGTTGTGTCTCTCTGAAGGTATTTGGTTGCCTATGTAAGTGCAACCTTGTGACTAGCCACCCAGTTTTGTGAAACCAAAGTCAGGAATTTACCTCTTTTGCTTGTCTTCTTTCCCATCTCAAGTATATGGCTTAATATCCTCTTCTTCACTATCATTTTGTCTTCTCACATCTCTATCTCTCTTGGGTTGTGAATCCTTTCTCTTATAATACATTTTCCATGAACAAAAACTAAAAAGAAATAGAAAAGAAAGAGTCTTTATTTGAGGTGGGTTTTTAGTTTGTTTAATTGGGTAATGGCAGTTTGCTGTGATCTTGAAGTGGATGTCAATGGTGAAGAGACTTTCATGGTGGATAAGGTAAAAAAAGGAAAAAAAAAATCTCTTTGTTCTTGTTTTCATTTCCTATAACTTTGCCTCTCTAGATCTTTAAAGTTATGGTTTTTAGCGACTTTAGCGAATTTCTTCTCTCTAATTTTCCTTCTTACTTAATTTACTCAATGCTTTCACTTCACATAATTGCTGACCTTGGTTCAGTTTGCTTTGTTTTGCTTTAATGTATATTCAGTAGTTCTGGTTTTTTTTTTTTCTAAAAAAAATCTAATGGCTGTTAAATGTGGAATTTGAGTACTTTCATGGTTTTTGCATTAATTTTATTGTGGTCATTTTTATATTCATCTGTTCTGCTATATTACCTCTATGATTTCTATGGTCGTACTGCCAACTACATTAAATTTACACCTACATTGCAGTGTTGTGGGGTATGGCTTTTCATGCTGGCTTCTTCTTCTTCTTCTCTTCTATTTTGGGCACTTGCTAAACACCAAATTGTAGGGCTTTATCTTCTGAGCTGGTCCCGTCATTTATTGCTGTTGTTATGGGGGTTTAATGTTTCATACCTTTGTTTGTTTTTATTCACTCCTTTTGAGAAGGACTTATTAGTTGCTTTCATGGAATTTAATACACTGTTTATTACCCTTGTTTCTTGGGTTGTTTGGCAGACATCTTATCTTTTGATTTTCCCATGCACAAATTATTGTCTATAAAGACCACACACTTTTTTTGGCGGATTTTAGCTGTCTAGGCCAATATTTTTTTTTTGGGTGCTTCGCTAGATTCAATGAGTTCATTCTTTTGTGGAAGGTTCTCAAGGCACTGAAATGTTCTGTCAATTGAGGCTCGTCTTTATTGCACATTTCCTCTGTCACTGGTAATTAGTTATCTAGCTAGATTGAATGCTTGCTACTTCTATTAACTACATTAAATAAATCGCTTTTATCAGTGGTGAAAACAAAATCTTAGCTTTAATCTCTCGTATGTTTTAGTTCTTCATTAGATTTCAGATTTTCATTCTCACAATTTTATTTTATTTTGGATATTTGCAGAAGGTCATTGCTTCATATTGTGGCAGATTAAGAAAATTATTTGGTAAATCAACAGGGAGTGCAAGAAATTTGAAAGTGATATTCAATGACTTTCCTGGTGGGGCTGGAAATTTTGAACTCCTGTCAAGATTCTGCTACAATAATGGTAGGATTGACATAACTCCTTCAAATATTTCCTTTCTACATTCTGCTGCACAGTTCATGGAGATGAACAATTCTGTATCTGGAACTCGTAACTTATTGGAAGAGACTGAGAAATCACTTGAAGGGATGAATTACTGGGCATGGTCTGAGCTATTAATCACTATAAAGCAGTGCCAAGATTTACTACCGTTTGCAACTTCTTCTGGTATTCTTGAAAAATGTGTGGATTCTCTTATTGGAAGGATGGCTACTTCTAGTGAGCCTAGTCCATGTCCATCTACTTCTTCTCCAGATAGCTCTGGAGTCCGGTTTTCATGTGACACTAGAAGCACCGAGAGTTTCAAGAATAGCTTCTCTCGAGCAACCTGGTGGTTTGAGGATCTTCTGGTTTTGAGCACTAATATGGTTGGAATGGTGATCAAATCCATGGTCTTGCGGAAGTTTGATCATGTTATCATTAGTAGGTTTCTCTTTTATTACCAGAAATCAAAGTGCTATACTGGTACGTCTGATGAGAAGCGTAATGTAGTTGAAACTGTCATAGATATACTTTATATTCTTGATTGGAACTCTGTTTCATTCAAAAGTTTATTTGGAATTCTTCGAGTTGCTTTGAATTTGAACATAAGCAAATGTAGCAGGACCAAGTTGGAGAGTATGATAGGTTCTCAGATGGATCAAGCAACTCTAGATAATCTGCTTATTCCTTCTCCATATGGGATGGATTACTTGTATAACGTGAATCTTGTTCTAAGGTTCTTGAAAGCATTTCTGCACGGAGGAATCAGTCAAACGTCTCCAACACAATTGAGAAAAGTTGCTAGTTTGATGGACTTGTATATAGCAGAAGTAGCCCCTGATCCTTGTCTAAAGCCTTCCAAGTACTTGGCCCTAACTATGGCTCTGCCAGATTCTGCCAGAGATTCATATGACAGAATCTACCATGCCACAGACATGTATCTACAGGTAGTCCTTTGATCTTTTCTCATGTTTCATGTCATTTGATTTGGAACTTTTATAGCTTGTTGAATCCTGTATTGGTATTATTATTGGGAAACAAGTGGTGAATTTTACATCTTTTGCTGTGCTATTATTAAATGTTAATTTCACATATGATTTTGCAATATGAATTTCATGTAGGTGCATGCTGGATTATCAGAAGAAGAAAAGATGAAGATATGCTGCCCATTGAATTATGAGAAGCTTTCAGCTGAAGCTTGCATCCACCTTTCTCAGAACAAAAGGTTTCCATCAAAAAGAGCAGTCCAAGCTTGCATGTCTCAGCAAGTCAAGCTCAAAAGCTTACTCAATGCCACTGACAAATTGAAATGCTATATTGATTCACCTTCTGGTGTTAGTGAAATTGGAAGGAAGGGAAAGAAAAATGAAGCCAGTGAACAAATTGTGCTTTATGCTGGTAAACTCGATCCTCCTACCAACAATGAGAAGCTTAGAGCCCATTTGCAAGGAATGCAATGGAGGGTGACGGAATTGGAGAAAATTTGCTTGAAAATGCAAACACAGATGACAAAAATAATCATGAAGTCAAGAGTATCAAGCCATAGCACTCCCAGATCCTTACCCAGGCTTTGTTCATGATAGGATTTTCTGCTCAATAATGAAATATCCAAAATCATTTTCATTTGTACAGCAAGACGGTTCCTTTTTTAGTGTGTGGTATTTGTAGCATTTTTCTTTCTTTTATCACATCTTGGCTGCACAGTTCTACAGAAAAAAGGCAGAAGGCTTTCGTTTAATGCTTCTGACACTGCAAACCAGTGAACATGTTTCATGCCAACTGTTTAATCTCAACAACGTCAGCTTGTCTTGTGCGGTCAACAGCCAGTCATAAAAACAAAAGTTAGTGATGAAATAGAAAAATAAGGTCAATTTATCAGTTGATTGGATCCCAGAAGTATGAAATCTTCATGAGATAGGAATTTTTGTCACACTCCAGCTACCTTATAGACAAGAAGAAGAAAAAGGAAATATAAAATAAAATAAATATAACAAATAGCATCAAAATTATTTTTAACCATCTAACTAAATTACTTGTAATTCAACTAATATTAGTATCTGTTCTCGTTAAGAAATCTTGAATTCAAGTTCCGTTAGAAATTTTAAATTAAAAAAATATTAAAAATGGATCAACCATATTTCTAAATGCTCTGTGAGTAAAACTGTTACTCATTGACCTGCTGGTTGCTCCGAGTTTCATAAATCATAGCCACTCTTTTGTAACTTGAGAAAATAAAAGGCAAGCCAGAGAGTTAGGAACAGGAAATTCCCTACCGTCTCTAGAATTTTTATACCTCTGGTTCCACGTTGTGACACCACAGGATTTAATGTATATTAATGCCATTAAGTAACCCTGAGAATCCTTGTCTATTTCGAAATTTCCTACGCACAGATGTTTTCCCTACAGGTTAAAGCTGCACCGATTTTTGCAACAAATGGTGGTGTCGACCGTTTGGTCTTCTGGTAGAACCCTTCAACTAAACATGCTAAATGCTACCACAAGGAAAGCCACTAAACGTTAACAGCATAAGAACTGTGGGCCTGTGAAAGACATATTCCTACCAGCTACAAATATTTTCTGTTCATAGAAGGTGAATATATGATGACTTGTAAGAATTCTGATGATCTTCTTTATTGTGTAAGGCCATAAAGCACAGTTGCTTCATGCAGTAAAATATATCTCCAGTGAATATGATGCACAATGATGAACCTAGCTGTGAAGAGTTTCAAACCCTGAAAAGCTTCCAAATGAAAGCAAAGTTTTGTCAAGGACGTGCCAGTGTCAATATCATTTGATTATGCCAGAGGTTGCTTCCATTAGTTGCATGAGGGCTAGTCTACAGGCTGGCTGGGTTATGTATCTCTCAACTGGCGGTGATATCTGTAAAGGTCCATAGCCAAAGAGTTAGAAACAAGACCTTCCCTATCGTCTCTAGATTTTTTATATCTCTGGCTCCATTTTGTGACACAACAGGATTTAATGTATAGTAATGTCATTAGGTAACCCTGAGAATCCTTTTCTATTTCGAAATTTCCTACGCACAGATGTTTTCCCTACAAGTTAAAAATGCACCGATTTTTGCAACAAATTGTGGTGTCGACCGTTTTGTCTTCTGGTAGAACCCTTCAACTAAACATGCTGAATGTTGCCGCAAGGAAAGCCACTAAACGTTAACAGCATAAGAACTGTGGGCCTGTGAAAGATATATTCCTACCAGCTACAAATATTTTCTGTTCATAGAAGGTAAATATATGATGACTTGTAAGAAGTCTGATGATCTTCTTTATTGTATTAGGCCATAAAGCACAGTTGCCTCATGCGGTAAAATATATCTCCATTGAATATGATGCACAATGATGAACCTGTGAAGAGTTTCAAACCCTAAAAAGCTTCCAAATGAAAGCAAAGTTTTGTCAAGGACGTGCCAGTGTCAATATCATTTGATTGTGCCAGAGGTTGTTTCCATTAGTTGCATTAGGGCTAGTCTACAGGCTGGCTGGGTTATGTATCTCTCAACTGGCGGTGATATCTGTAAAGGTCCATAGCTCCATCGTTTTACTTGGAAAAGTACAGCCATTTCTGTGGTCCACTCTCGTAAGAAACTGCATGATCATTAGTAGTAGTTAAGCTGAGGTTCTTCTCATTCTCGCAGGATATGACTGACCACAGCATGCCTGGTGAGCAAAAGTATGCTCTCACTCTGCTGCTGTTGTTTTCGTAATTTAATTTCTTAACGTTATTCATTTGCTGCAATTTTTATCTTCGTTATTTTTTCTAAATGTACTAAATCAACGTGAGAAATGCGTTTTTACATTATTAAAAAAAACTTATTTTTGATTAATTTATGTACTGATTTAAAAATATCTTTTATTTAAATAAAATAATCATTTAATTGGTAAAATCAATGCACACACTTGGGATCAAATTAAGGATCCTTGTGGGAAAAAATTACAAAAACTTACCTTACAACACAAATTTAATTATAAACAAAATCTAAAAATGGTGGGAAAAATACCATGCACATCTACAATAAATTTCCATCATTTCCTTCTTAATTTACATTATTTTCTTTTTAGAACAAATCAAATAGCTAATTATTTGTGGTGCCATGACTTTCGAGCAAAACATGTAAAATATCAAACACCACCTTTCATGATAGTGTTTGAATTGTCTTGATATTTTCTCTATAATAAAATGAAGCGTGTGAGAAAAGACTATCTGATTTGACGCTAATAACTTTTTTTTTTCATTCCTTTTATTTTATTTTTCCTTGCTTGACTTTAATATTTGCCTATAACAAATCTTAAATTGGCCCTCTAATTTGTTATTTAGTTGGAATTGGTCCTTGCTTTTTTAATTATTATTTTTTTATTTAGAATGATTTGTAAAATTGGAATTCCTTTTAAATTTTATCCTCCAATTTTTTCATCTTTAAATTTTAGTTTTTATTTTTTGATTATTTTTTTATTTTATTTTAGATAATTTTTAAAATTAATTTTTTTTACAATATCATCCTTCTTATGTTTTTTTGTTAAATTTGATCCTGATTTTTTTTTTATTTTTTTTACTTTGAAAACTTTTTAAAATTTATTTTAATTCATCTTATCATTCAACATTAAAATGATTGAGATGAACTTTTTGATAGAGATAGCATCTAGAATTTCACGAGTTGTAATTTTCAGACATTGACTTGGGTTTAGGATGTTTGTTCGAATTTGCTTAATTTTTTTTTTGTTAAGCTCGTTTTTTTTAGCTTCAAACTTCGACATCTATTAAATTGGAGATTATGTTTTATTATTTTTATTTATTTATTTTTATATAATTTTTTATTAATTTTAAAAATAACTCTAGTTATCTTGATTCATTTTATTTGTTGTTTTATGTTGGATTTACTTTGATATTTTTTTAAAAAAATTATCTTTTTTCTAATCTCATCATTTAATATTAGATTTGCTAGGAATTATTTTTTTCAGTGGAGTTTTCAATATTATGCTTTATAATTTTCTTTTTATTATCTATAGTTGTCCCATAAGTTAGATCATATATTTGGTGGGTTAGCCTAAATTGATTTATTTTTTATAATTATTTTCTTAAAAAAATTAATATTTGTTGCATTCTATATTTCAATTTTCCCGGTTATGTTCATAGTTATCATTAATATTAATTTTTTTATCCTTTAACATAAATATTTCTAAATTTATTTAATTAGATATGTGCATATATTTTTCATTTTAGACTTAATTTTTTTTATATATAAAAAACATATCAAAAGATATTATATATTTATTTTTTATTAAAAAAAATATACAACCCATATTAGTTTCACCTAGAACATGTGGAAACACAACTTCATCCGCATGTGCGTGCGGTAACAAATAAGAAACAACTATACAAAAAAATATTTCTATTATTGTGAAAGTTGATTACAAATGATCTCTTAAAAAAAATATAATTGGTTGTAGTGATAAATCTGATTAAACTGTTCATTGTTTGCTGTACCCAAGAGAACATTAATGCGAGAAACACAAACCCAGAAGAACATCCCCTGGACTGTACAATTCAAATAATCACGGTTTATTTTCTAGAAATTAGTAGTTTAAGTTTATTTCAAAACCCATAAAATTAGTTAAGATATGTGCAAACTAGTATAAATATTTATATTAATAAAAAAATAAATGATTTTAAATAAAAATATGTATTTATTTATTTATTTATACATTTTACCTCTATTTTATTGACAAAACCCATCTCATACATATCAAATCTTCAATTGAAGTGTCGTAATCATAATAGCATCTTGTCACGTGGGTAAATTTGGACAAAACCCAACTAATCAAAACATAAAATTCAAAATTTTAATTATTAATTTTCTGCTTAAAAAAAAAAGGTTAGCTGATTAGTACTCAAAAGTGCATTTTTATCATGGTTTTATATCATCATTTTGCACTTAAAGTATCAATAACTTCTTAACTAAAGTATGTTTTATAATAATTTATCTAATAATATAAGATACCTTTAATTTATGGTAAATGTCCATTTTAAATGTAGGCCTATCACATAAATAAAAGGATTGATTGATGACTTTAAGAACTTTAATTGCAAAGGCAAAGAGATGATCAAACTTAGAAAAGAGATGTCGGTGCAATCCAAACCGGAACACTGTTCGGTAATTGGGTCATATCTGGAGCTATAGATCTCAGATTTAGGTCTATTTTATATGGATGGAAAGGTAAGACATAGGCCTACAACTTTCATATGGAGCCCAAGATCTAAAAAGGCCATTTTCAAGTCCAAATGATTGCAACAATAAAGAAGCCCGAATCTGTCCTCCTGCCCGAGCACTGTTCAGTATTTTGGCCATATCTGGAGTTCTAGAAGTCGAAATGAGCTGAA
>SRLM01000342.1:691776-894402 GCA_015708895.1 Populus ilicifolia
ACACCTGAGCTATGAAAGGAACTTGATTTGTTGTTAACATAAGTTATAATCATGAATGCTTGACGAAATTTACAAGTATTAGCATTAATTGAATAAGATGACTAATGTAATCATGTTAACAATTTATAATATGATTGGAACCTCCTTTGTGTGTGGTTTCCAATTGAATAATAAAATTTTATACTATACTTGTTCAACATACCATTAGTGAAACCTCTAACCTTGACATTTGTTATTATCATTGTTTAATCCTTGCTTTAATATTCTATCTCCAAGTTCTCATCATCATCATCATCATCATCTTCTTCTTCTCTTTCTTTATTATTATTATTATTATTATTATTGTTATTATTGTTGTTGTTGTTATTTATAATTTGTACAATAACCTCCTTGTGGTTCGACCCCGGTCTTGCCGGGTTATTTATTACTTCGACACTCCTGCACTTGGGAGAAGACATCAATCTCTTTGTCGTGTCATTAGCATTGTTGTGTCTGATGTGACGTAGTAAAAGATTTATGTTATTTAATTTTTTTTATTAAATTGATATTTTTTAATTTTTGAATTCACATCCAAGGAGGTTTTAATTGTAGTTGACTTGATTAATCTATTTAATGGAGTCAATTTAATTTATTTAGTTAAATCAATTTTAATAATTATGATTGTGAGTCAACCATGAGTCTGACTTATTTATCTAGCCGGTTCATCAACTAAGATAACACGAAGCTTAAAAAAAGGGCCGTTGTAAGTTTGTAATAAGGTCCGCTTTTGTAATGGGCTCACGAGTAGGAAAGCTTAGTAACAAAGTCCCATGGTCTAACCAACTGCCTGCTTTGGCAGTGGGCACACAAATTTTATTTATTTAATAGAAAAACACAAAAATAAATTAAAATGCGCAATCAAAAAAATTTATTTTCATGAAATTTTAGAATCTTATTTTTTTTATTATCCAAGATAACACAATACATATGATAAATATTATGTTTTATTTTATTTTATTTATTTATTTTTATTAGAAATATATTAAAATAATATTTTTTTTAAATTTATTTTTAATATCATCATATTAAAATGATTAAAAAATATTAATAAAAAGGAACAAGCACTCCTTTTTCCAAGGATCAAACAGCGAAGGAACAGTCGTTTGATAAGGATCGGTGCATGCATGCTTACAAGTATACACATACACACCACCAAAACCATTGTAAAGATATTTTAAGATATGTTTAATATTATATTTGAAAAGTATTTTTTAAAAAATTAAAATTTTTTATTTATTTTACTTCAAATAAATTCTTTTAAGATATTTTTAAATTATTTTAATATATTGATATCAAAAATAATTTTTATAAAATAAAAAACTATTTTCTTAATATATTTTAAAATAAAAAAATATTTTAAAAAACAACTAACTAATTCGATTGTAAACTAATAGGAAGAAGCTACGGGGCTGCACATGTTTTCTAGTGGTCCTGGGGTGTGCCTGTCTTTCTGCGGGACACTTTCTAGAGAAGAAAATTTTGAATGAAATTATGTACATTGAAGATATGGAGAGCAATCGAATGTAATGAAATTTCTATTACGACGAAAAAAAAAAGAAGGTAAAGATTGGAACACCTTTCAGTTGCCGACTTATTGATTTTAATTTAAGATTTTACAAAAATTAAATAATAAAAAGAAAAAGAAAAAATGAAACATCAAATCATATCAGAGCTTTACCCAATATTTTAAGAGATGATTATAATATTATATTGAAAAACTACTAAATAAGTATGAAATTAGTTAAGAATTTTATTCGGGATTACTGTAATCTTATTCGATAACCTTTCTAGATATACTTAGAATTATTTTATCAAGGTTTTTTTTTAATAATATCATAATATAAAAATTAGAACTCCAACAAACCCTCCAGGATCTATTTTTTCTTTTTATTTTTTTTCTTTGCTCTTTCATCTTTCTTATCTCGTCAACTTATTTATTTTTTTTAATTTAACTTTTATACATGTTAATGAATTTAACTAGGATATAAATTCTTAAAACAACCATCATTTTCAATCGATATTATTTTCCATCTGTTTTTTCAACCTTTTCAACCCTTGTAATTGTATAAGAATTCTTACCAAGTAGTAATTTTTAAGAAAAAATCCGACTTTAATGCGTGCAGTGGCCCAAGTCAACGTGTGAGGCGATGACTTGTGCATGGTGACTCTGGTAATGAAGACTAGTTTTACTAGCAGTCTGAACACGTGCTCCTTCCTACGTAATAGCATCAAGTCAACCATGCAGATTCTTTTTTACCCTATTTTTTTGTATTTAAAAATATTTTTAAAAAAATTTAAAATTAATATTTTTTAATTTTTTAATATGTAGGTGTCAAAAATATTTTTTTTTTAAAAAAAATATTATTTTAATATCTCATAGTCAATCAAATAGGAATGGCTCAAACATTTTAGGAGATCAATCGCTACGAGGAGGAAATTCAGCTGGCAAAAGCTACCCCCGTTCGAAAGGAAAGGTTTGTCAGCTGGCAACCTCTTACATATGGTTTGGGTAAATATAATTGTTTTTTAAAATATTTTTATTAAGAAATATATTAAAATATTTTTTTTATTTTTAATATTAGTATATCAAAAAAAATAAAACACTAAAAAAATAATTTTAATAAAGAAAATTAATTAATTTTTAATTTTTTTCAAAGTGACCGTGAAGCATGAAAAGACAAAAATAAACGTGCTCTTGTTTCGAATTTAACAAGAGCACGCCACCGACCGATGCTGTGGCCCAGGTTATCCAACTTTTTTGTTTGAGACTGAGGTTTAGGTGGCTCTCTTCTTCTTTCCGGTGTGCTACTGTGTTAATTTTGTTGTTTTTAAATAATATAAACTATTTAATTATTAAATTAAAAATAACAGCAGTCATATAAATATTTTAATATTTTTGTTTGGACACTAAAACCGAAAGATGTAAAAAGGTCATAAAAAATAATTATGTAAAATGAAAATTTTTAAAATATAAAATTAATGTAAATTCGAGGTCATTTCTTTTCTTAAAATATAAGTATAAAGCATTTTTTTTAAAAAGGAAAATAATCCAAAGCCATCATGAACTTTTATAATTTTTGGACTCCTAGTTAGTTCAGGAGCAGGGAAACTTCCCACGAAAAGGAAAAAAAAAAAACCATCGTCACTTTCGAAAACCATTTTATTTGACTTTGAATAAAATTCGACATTTAATTTTTGAGGTTTTCATGTTTTAAAAATTAGAAATTAACAAAAAAAACGTGCATTAAACTGAAGTTTCCACTCACTGCAGTATGAAGTTATAAAACTATTCCACAAGAACAATCATACAAGCAATAATTACCTGAAGGTCTGCATATCTATAGACCTTAGTTCACTGGAACAAGTATTCATCGGAGCAAGGTTGCCAGAGGCATCTTTGGGGCCAAGTTAGCACAACAGCCTGAATTCTAGCCTCTTTGCAATGGCACTTTGTCTCTTTACCAGCTTACCTAGCGTGAACTCCATGAATTGGAAAGATATGCCGAGGCATCCTCTGCCAAGAGCAGCTCATAGAACTTGCATTAACTCGCAGTTCACTTGTTCAGTAAGCTTGAAAGAATCCCACGAAGTTAGCAAGAGACGATTGGCCAATTACCAACCAACAACTTGGAGCTGCGATTTCTTGCAGTCTTTAAAGAATGATAATGCAGTAAGCACGTGCTATATTATTTTTAGCTTTTTGTTTCTCATATATATATGAAGCATGGTGTGAAATATCCATATTGTAGGACAAAATATACAAAGACAAGGCGATGGAGCTAGAAGAGGAGGTGAGGTGCATGATTCACAGTGGAGACATGAAGATGTTAACCATGCTTGAAATGATTGATGACATTCAACGGTTAGGCTTGGGGCATCGGTTTGAAAAAGACATAAAGAGAAAACTTGACAGAATTTCTTCTTCAGAACAAAGTCACTTTGAAACAGAGAAATCTCTCCGTGCGACTGCTCTTTGCTTCAGGCTACTGAGACAACATGGTTATGAGATTTCTCAAGGCAAGTTATGAAAACCATGTCTAAAAGCCAATTTTTTCAACAACGTACAGGGTCCATATGTTTTTTTTCCCATGTTCACAAGGATCATGCGCGGTGATTTGATTAACCATGTTGTTTATGTGATCTACAGATATTTTTGACGGCTTTACAGACGATCAAGGCAATTTCATGGCCTACCTTCACAACGATATCAAAGGAATGCTTAGTTTGTATGAAGCTTCACATCTTGCCTGTGAAGGAGAAGAAATTTTAGATAAAGCGAATAAACAGATAAGCATATACTTAAGAAAACATCTAGGAAACTCAGACTCTATAACTGCTGAAAGAATCAGTCATGCTCTGGAGGTACCATTGCATCACAAGATGATCATGTTAGAAGCTCGATGGCATATTGAATCATACGGTAAGAGGGAAGATGCGAATCCCACGCTACTCCAACTTTCCAAGTTGAATTTCAACATGGTTCAATCAGTCTTGCAAAGAGATCTCCAAGCCATGTCAAGGTACGTATGATTAACTTACCAATAAGGAAATCAAGCTAGGCTTCAATGTTGGTTTTATAATTGACCTCCCTGGTGTCGATGATCAAGGTGGTGGCATGACCTGGGCTTGAAGAACAAGCTCAGATTTAGCAGAGACAGACTAATGGAATGCTTTTTTTGGACTGTTGGAATGGCCTTTGAACCTGAATTTAGCTCTTGTCGCAAAGGACTAACGAAAGTAACGTCATTCATAACCACCATAGATGATGTCTATGATGTTTATGGTGCTTTGGATGAATTGGAAGTTTTCACAGAGGCTGTTGAAAGGTTTGTATTGGCAGTATAATAAATCATCAATCATAAATTGTTTTTATTTTTTCCTGATCCCTAAAGATATTGTTGAAAAATCCCAATTGTTTTTCATCAGGTGGGATGTCAGTGCTGTGAGGAATCTTCCAGACTATATGAAGTTATGCTTCTTAGCCCTTTTCAACACAGTTAATGAAATGGCATATGACCACCTTAAAGAACAAGGAGAAGATGTCATTCCTTGTCTAACCAAAGCAGTATGTTCATCTAATTTAATGGTTTATGTCCTGATAGTGATAACCTATATATACTTTATCCACCGAAGTCACAGTTATACAAGTTCTATTACAGTGGGCTGATTTATGCAAAGCATTCTTGCAAGAAGCAAAATGGAGCTACAACAATATCACACCATCATTTGAAGAATATCTGGAAAATGCATGGCGATCAGTATCAGGAACTGTCATCCTCATCCACGCCTATTTTCTTATGGGAGAAAACATCTCCAAGCAAACTCTTGATTACTTAGTAAACTACGATGAATTACTCAGATGGCCATCCGTTATTTTTCGACTCTATAATGATTTAGCCACTTCATCAGTACGTGCTATATATGAATATTAGATTCTACTACCAAGATTTGCTCAAGACATTTACACATTGTACTAATTAACGTTCTTGCTTTGGTTAATTTTTCAGGCAGAGATAGCTAGAGGGGAAACAGCTAATTCAATCTCTTGCTACATGTACGAAACCGGTGCTTCTGAGGCTGAGGCACGAAAACATATAGAGAAACTCATTCAAAAGGCATGGAGGAACATGAACAAATGTCAAAATGATAACGAAACTCCTTTTGCTAGATGCTTTGTAGGAACAGCAATTAATCTTGCTAGAATTGCCCAGTGCACATACCAACATGGAGACGGTCATGGAGCACCAGATAGCAGATCCAAGAATAGAATCTCGTCCTTGATAATTGAACCCATTTCATTTCATTAATATATATGTTACCTACCTTGTGTACGGTGTGTTCCTCGCATTTTATCTTGATTTTGAGTTTAAAAGGTGCTTATTAATGTATGATCAGGAGGTTGGAGTAATGCCTTATTTTTATTTTTTTTAATTTCAGTCTGTGTTGTCTCTCTTTTGTCTCGCTAATTACTAGCTATATTAACATTGAATATATATGTAGTTGACTTTAAATAGAATTAATAAATATTTTACATCCTAAGATTTAGATTTAATTAAGTTTTTTTAATTACTAACCATGTTAACATTGATTATTTAGTTGACGTTAAATATGTAAATTAATCTCATATATTTTTTTCCTTTTATTTTTATTTCTTTAATGAAAATCTCATATCGTAATTGTTTGAATGAGGTGCGTATACATGCTATATATCCATTTTATCTGCAAGTATCTACCCGACTTTTCTCGTTCTCTTTAATAAAGGACACTTGTTAATCACGTAGATACCTGGTACTATATATATATATATATTGGTTTAAATATTTTTTTTTAAAATCACTTCCATTCTTTGTAATAAAAAAAAATAAAAATAACGTAGGACAATGATCGTGACCTATAGAATGTACAAGAACCACGAGGTCTAAGATTTGCGGACACAGGGTGGGCTTGTGGGTCCTTCCCATGTTCATAGTAGCCGTGGTGGACCAAACTCTCTGACCGACCAATTGTACCTTTGTGATTGTTTTTTTCGATGATAGCTATGCTTGTTAAGAAATATATGATTATTTATTAATTGTAGAATATTCTATTTATTTTCTTTTTGTGTTTAAATTAAATTTATTATTTTAAATTATTTTAATTATATTATGCAGTATAATGAAACCTTAACTTTCACTTTTTTTTATTTCTTTATTTTTTTGGATTGTTTATCAATGGTTTTTTTTGTTCTCATGTTTTTGAATATTTATTTTAATTTTTAATTATATATATATATATTTAAATTATTTTCATGTATTTATATAAAATTAAATACATGTTAATTTTATTAAAGAATTGTATAGTCATAACATAGATTAAATAAAAACCATCAAGATTTCATATTAATTTTATTATAGAGTTGTATTGTCACAACATGTACTAAATTAAAAAAAAAACTTTATAAAGTTGAGACATTACTCTAACTTTATTAAATATATTTTTGTGAGTTTTATTAAATTTCATAGATTGATTTATGTGTTGTATTGGAAGAAAATATAGTATGGAAGTCAAATTATAATTTTAAAGATTTAATTTAATTAAATTAAAATTTTAATAGTTTGGTGGATAAGGTATTAAATTAAAGAATTTAAAATATATGATCAAATAAAAAAACACAAGCTAGAATTGATTAAATCATAGGTTAAATTAAAGAAATTAAAAGTTTGATAGTTAATTAAATATTAAAATATATCAAATAAAAATTTAAATTTTTTATTTTAAATTATATTTTTATGTAGAGTGAACCAGAGATGTTTCATAAAAAATAAATTTTTTATTTTAAATTATATTTTTAGATTATTTTGATATATTAATATTAAAAAATAATTTTAAAAAATAAAATAATATCATTTTAATATATTTCAAAGTAAAAAATATTCTGAGAAACAACCTTTTAAGTACCCTTTAAAACTTGTTTAACATTGTAATAGTGATTTCAAAGTATTTTTAAAAAAATATATTACAATAATTTTTTTTATTTTTAATATTAATATGTTGGAATAATTTAAAAATATAAAAATTATTTTTTTAAAAAAAATTATATGGTTTGTTGATGGTTGGTATCTTGTTAGGATTTTATTTTAAAAGAAACACAGGCAACCCCCCGTAATTTGTTTGTCGTCGAAGATGCGATTTGGAATATGGCGCCGCCCGTAGTTATCAAACACAGCCCTTTATTGGATGCCCTGCCTCTCCAGAAGCTATATTTTTCATTAGAGGCATGCAGAGTGCCAAATCCCAGAGGTCCCTTTCGGATGGAATCTGAATTTCTTTAGACGCGCACACATTTCGACAGTTAACCATGACAATATTAACAACTGAACAGGTAAACTTCACTGGAATAATACTGCCACCATATTTTGATGTGATCAAATGAAAAGGATATTTTTAATTCATATAGATTAAATTATTTATTAATTCTATTTAAAATCAACAATATATATATAGTTAATTTTAAGAGTAGGATTTGTTTCATAAATCATCTATTCGAATTTAATATGTTTCAAAATTATTATAAGCTTGTATAATTATTAATTTTACAATTTATATAATTAAATATAAGCTAGCTTTAATATATATATATTAATAAAAGAATATTAATATAATTAGTAATTAACGATACAAAAGAGAGACAATATAAGCTACATTAAAAATAATAACAACAATAATATTAAAATTGAGGCAGCATAACCTCCTAATCTCACAATAAACATCTTTTAAACTTAAAATCAAGATGCAATGCGAGGAACACACTATATACATATATGCATGTAGATTAATGAAATGAAATGGGTTCAGTTATCAAGGACGAGATTCTATTCTTGGATCTGCCATCTGGTGTTCCATGTCCATCTCCATGTTGGTATGTGCACTGGGCAATCGTAGCAAGATTAATTGCTGTTCCTACAAAGCTTCTAGCAAAAGGAGTTTCGTTATCAATTTGACATTTGTTCATGCTCCTCCATGCCTTTTGAATCAGTTTCTTTATATGTTTGCGTGCCTCAGCCTCAGAAGCACCGGTTTCGTCCATGTAGCAAGAGATTGAATTAGCTGTTTCCCCTCTGGCTATCTCTGCCTGAAAAATTAACCTCAGCAAGAATGTTAATTAGTACAATCGATAAATTTCTTGAGCAGATCTTTGCAGTAGAATCTAGTATTATTATATAGTACATACTGATGAAGTGGCTAAATCATTACAGAGTCAAAAAATAATGGCCAGCCATCTGAGTAATCATCGTACTTTACTAGGCAATCAAGAGCTTGCTTGGAGATGTTTTCTCCCGTAAGAAAATAGGCGTGGATGAGGATGATAGTTCCTGATACTGATCGCCATGCATTTTCAAGATATTCTTCAAATGATGGTGTGATATTGTTGTACCTCCATTTTGCTTCTTGCATAAATCAGCTCACTGTAATAGAACTCATATAATTGTAACTTCGGTGGATAAAGTATATATAGGTATCACTATTAGGACAGAAGCCATTGAATTAGATGAACATACTGCTTTGGTTAGACAAGGAATGGCATCTACTCCCTGTTCTTTAAGGTGGTCATATGCCATTCCATTAACTGTGTTGAAAAGGGCTAAGAAGCATAACTTTAGATAGTCTGGAAGATTTCTTACAGCACTAACATCCCACCTGATGAAAAAAAAAGGGATTTCTTAACAATATCTCGAGGGATCAGGGAAAAAATAAAAACAATGTATGATCATTGATTCATTATACTGCCGCAACAAACATTTCAACAGCCTCTGTGAATACTTCCAATTCCTCCGAAGCACCATAAACATCATAGATATCATCTATGTTGGTTATGAATGATGTCACTTTTGCTAGTCCTTTGGGACATGAGCTAAATTCAGGTTCAAAGCCCATTCCAACAGTTCAAAAAAAGCACTCTATTAGTCTATCTCTATCTCTGTTGGGGATTCTACTCCTCCCGTAGAATGATAGTGTTCATTATCATTATTTAAAAAAGACTAAACATATTAATATATAATATTTAATATGATTCGATAAATTATTTACATTCACAATAATAATTTATATTATTAGAGATAGAGAAAAAATACAATACATGGAGAAGGATCATATTCACTCTATTCTTATCTCTCATTGCTACATAGAGCAACTGCATAGGGTAGGATGGTTGCTGGTAGCAACCCTTCTTTCTTTCTCTTTTTTTCTTTTCACTTTGCTCTCACCCTCTCATTTTGTGCTGCATTCTTGGTGTTTATTTATAAGCTTCAATGATAGCTCCTCTTGCTTCTTTGTCAACCATGGTGGTTGCTAAACTTACCAAACTTTGACATTAGCAGTTGCCACCAAAAACCCATCATTGTAGTCTCCATTTTTGACAATATAAATGCTATACCATCAACCCTCTTTGACTCTCACAAGTTAGTTTTTTTTTTTTTTTACAATGAAAGTCATCTTCTTTTAGTTTTTTTTTTTTTACAATGAAAGTCATCTTCTTTGATAATGACAGCTACATAATTGGCAATATTCTAACAATCACCCTCTTTGTCATTTATGTGGGCAATGATCCTCTTTCTTCTTCAGCACACGCTTATATCTTGTAGCTCTTCTAAGCTTATCATTCTAAGAGCATCTTTGGTTAAGTTTATAGGTACTCTCCTAACCTTTCAATCATTAGAGTAACCAAATCACACCTTTCTCATACACAAGGATCACTACAACCAAATGGTCTGCCATATCATATTTGAATAGTTTAACACTTACCTCTGGAACAACATTCTCCTTTGAGCGAACAACCATGCTCAATTTGAAATCATTTATCAAGTCTCATATCAAGGCTTACAACACCCCCTTAAACAGAAATTTCTATTTTCAAATGCAACAGTCATAAAGTATTTTAATGTAATCATGAGCACACCACTTTTTCAAGAGTCTACTCATCCTGAAATTGCGTCTACCCTCTATTCCATCCTAGGAACCACACTTTACTTCTCCGTGAGTCTCTCGTTCTTAGTTTCAAGAGTCCTCCAAGTAGCTCTCTACCTTTAACTATGGGGGCAGCCTATTAAAAATTGATTCATATTTGTTTTTATACTCTGAGTATTACAATGCCATTACCAAGCTCACCACCTTGACAATAGTCAACTTGTTTTCAAAACTTGCGCATGTCCTCTACTCATTCCTAGCAGTCGCGTGTTAATGCTCTACAAGTTATCCACTTATTGTCCAAGATAAATATTATCTAGCTCATTGATCTTTAGCCTAGGGGCAATATCATTGAAAATCAATCATATATTTGTCTTCATACTCATCATAGCCACTTTATTGGCTATCTATATGCATTTCTCCACTCATATCTAGCCATCATAGTGGCTCTGAAGGGTTTTGAACTGAGCTTCTTCCATGGCCCTCACACCTTCTTCTGAAGTGTCTTCGCTCGTTATCATGTGATCGTCTAAAATGAGGCTCCTATCACGGTCCTCACACCTTTTCTAAGGTCTTTTTACCTGTTATCATAAGGTGGTCTAAACTGGGGCACCTATCAGGGCCTTCATACCTTCTCTAAGGTGTCTTTGCCTTTCATAGGCGGTTGTATGTTCCTTCAACTGAGATTTTTTAAAGTGGCTCAAAAAATTCTCTATTACCGTGCGGACAATGGGACAGATAATTGCTAAGGATCATATAAAAAGAGAAAGTTATGGCATACTCATCGCTATCCTCCACCTCGATTTTTATGTTTAGAGCTTTTACGTCTTTTTGCTTGATAGCTCTACTTATACCAACTTTCTTTTGGTGTCTTCGCCTTTTATCATAGGTGGTTGTTTTTTATCATAGGTGCTTGCACCCCCTCAATTAGGTGCATCGACAATAGCTCTCTTTCCATCTTTGCATACATTGGAAATGTCTTCGCTTATTGTCTTCATCAAGAGTACAAGAGACTTCTTATTGTATAATTTCTACATAATCTCTGCTCTAAGCTTCATTTAGGAGCACTTCTTCTTCTTGCACCTGTTGTCTCATTACAATATGTTATTGGATCCTATAGGTACTCTTACACAATCTCTATATGCCCTTGTGCAATTTCTGTTCTTCAAATTTCTCCCTATTCCTTGCTTATATTTGATAGCAACTCATCTTATCACGCCACCTGTCCAAGTCAAAATAGGGTGTCAATCTTCATCTCCTTGTTGTATTTCTCTACCATTACCAGGATCTTAATCAATTCTCCCCTCGAGAAATTACAGTCACCGAATCTAACTTCTTGGAGAAATCACCACTCCATCATATCCTTGAACATACGAAACCTAACTATTCCTTTGTGCTATCGTCTCACTAATCTTTAGCCATTTCATTACAAATTGCTATATATATATGAAAATAATATCGTATGGATAATCCTTTAACAAAGCAAGTTTCCAAGAAAGATTGAAGGGGTCATATTGGTCTCGCTTAAAACCCAATCTCCTAGACATAACTTCTTACTCTATATTTATCTATCGTCTTCTCTTTTCGTATATATAACCATTTACTAGCTTTGTCCTGGCTTTCCTTTGCAAGTGATCTAGAGTATCCTGGTTTTATACATGATTTCTCAACATCTGGCGAGATTATCAATGCTTAGATTCGTCAAGATTGGTCTTCATCAAACTTCACTCTCCACCTCAAATTGTCCACATGATCAGGTGTCCAGAGTGTCCTAATTTTTTCTTTTCTTAAGGCAATTAAAATTCCCCATTTAGCAATTCAGCACATGTAATTGGGCAAACATGTGTTATTTCTTTTTTTTCATCTCCATAGACCACTATAATAACCATCAGATGCCTCTTGATCAGGCAATCTCTCTTCAATAATTCACCACTTCCAATTTTGGTCTTAATCTCAATGATCAGATTGTATCATTGTATCTAGAATGGTCAAATTAGCTAGAAACAAGTCTGAAATCATCCAAACCGCATTTCAGATGGCTACAGTTTGATCAAAATAATTATGGCCTGATGAACAGCTCAAATTCAATCTCAGATTTGATTGCATGTAGGATCAGCTACACTGGATCCTATCTCTTGGCTTGCGGCTTAGCTCGGCTCCAAACTGGCTAGGCTCGCGGCTGATTGCATAACTGGTGGGGCCCCTTAAATGACGTGTTAGATGATTGGGCGCTGACATGGCATGCTTATTGTGTATGATGACATCACAACTACATCATACTGACATCATCATTTGACATGCATATTTTACATGTTAACGTTATAAATCATATCATGTTGACATTATTATTTTGGCATATATATTGTACATGCTGATGTTACAATTATATCATGCTAACATCATCAATATCCGGGTTAGTCAAATGGGTCAGGTCTACTAGTATTCGAGTCGAGTCAGCCGGTCTAGTTGAAGAAGACTCTTGGGGCGCATTTGCGTACCTAGACTGCCACCTTGTTGGCGTGTGGGGGAGTGTACGGGCATGTGTGACGTCCGTTTTGATGTCGCTAGTGGCTTCGTCTCTTCTTTCTCTACACAATTGTATAGTCAAAACACAATTTTAAAAACTTTTATTTTTAAGCAAAGATCAAATACCACTGTAAACCATATGCTCTGATACCAATTATTAGGGAGTATGCTCTCCCTGTAGAATGGTGGTGTTTATGATCATTGTCCAAAGGAGGTTAAGCACACTAACACACAATATTTAACGTGACTCGGTAAATTGCCTACATCTATAAAAGTAGTCTATATTATTAGAGAGAGAAAAAGAATACAACACATGGAGAAGGATCATATTCACTCAACTCCCATCTCTCATTGCTTCGTAGGGTAGCAACTACATAGGACAACAAGGCTGCTAGTGGCAACCCTTCTTTCTTTCTCTCTTTTTCTCTTCACTTTGCTCTCACCCTCTTATTTTGTGCTGCACTCTTGGTGTCTATTTATAGGCTTCAATGATAGCTCATCTTGCTCATTTATCAACAATGATGGCTGCTAAACTTACCAAACTTTGATATTAGCAGCTGTCATTAACAACCCATCATTGTAGCCTCCTTCTTTGATAATGTCAAAAGGCTACAAATGTTGCACTAACAACCTGCTTTGACTCTCATAAGTTGGCTTTCTTTCTTTAATAATAGAAGCCATCTTTTTTGACAATAGTAGCTATATAATTGACAATATTCTAACAATCTCTACTAAATCTTAGCTTGTTCTTCAAGCCTAGGTCATGCCACCACCTCGATCATCAAGAGGTCAATTATAAAACCAACACTGAAGCCTATTTTGATTTCCTTATTAGTAAGTTTGTTGAGTCATGCGTACCTTGACATGTCTTCGAGATCTCTTTGCAAAACTGATTGCATCATGTTGAAACCTAACTTGGAAAGTTGGAATAATATGGGATTCACATCTTCCCTGTTACCATATGATTTAATATGCCATTAAACTTTTAGCATGATCATCTTGTGATGCAATGGTACCTGTAGAGCATGACTGACTATTTCAACAGTTATAGAGTCTGAGTTTTCTAGATGGTTTCTTAAGTATATGCATGTATGTTTATTTGCCTTGCCTAAACATTCTTCTTTTTCATAGGCAAGATGTGAAGCTTTATACAAACTAAGCATTTCTTTGATGTCGTTGTGAAGGTAGGGCATGAAATTGCCATGATCATCTATAAAGCTATCAAAAGCATACGTAGATCACATAAGCAACATGGTCAATCAAATCATGGTGGTCCATATGAACTTGAAACTCCAGGATTAAAGACTAATTTTATGTGTTAACATTCGGTTGGGAAAAAAAATTACCTACTAAAAGTTGAGGCTACAATGATAGGTTGTTGATGGCAGCTGCTAATGTCAAAGTTTGGTAAGTTTAGCAGCCATCATTATTGATAAAGGAGCAAGATGAGCTATCATTGAAGCTTATAAATAGACACCAAGAATGTAGCATAAAATGAGAGGGTAAGAGCAAAGTGAAGAGAAGAAGAGAGAAAGAAAGAAAGGTTGCCACCAGCAGCCCTGCTGTCCTATGCAGTTGCTACCCTATGAAGCAATGAGAGATGGGAGTTGAGTGAATATGATCTTCATCCATGTATTGTATTTTTTTTCTATTTTTAAAATTTGAGGACTGAAACAAACAAACATAAAAGTAAAGAGATCAAATTGTGGTTGAAAATGGAGTTTGAGGATGGAAACAAACAAACTTAAAAAGTAAGGCGTCCAAATTTAAAAAAAAAAATAATCAAGGACTTAGTAATGTTAACAATCATAATTGATAATGTTTAGAACAAAATATGCTACGAGCACGTGAAAGTACCTTCGGAAACTTCATAGCCATGTTGCCTGAGGAGCCTGAAGGTTAGAGCAGTGGCATGGAAGAGAATTTTAATGTATCTTGAAATTAACCACATCCTTCTAGCAAGAAAACTTTTTCAAGTTCATTCGTTATGTCCTTTTTGAACCGGTACCCTAACCCTAACCTTTGGATGTCATCGATCATTTCAAGTATGGTCAATAACTCCATATCATCCTTGTTAATCATGGGCTTAACCTCCTCTTCTAGCTTCTTTGCCTTCTGTTTATACATTTCATCCTACGCAGCACATGCATGTGATGATTAGAAGCAACGCTAGAGTAGAATTTGGAAGGTATATATCATGATTAGTTATATATATATTGCAGTATTCATTATTTAGTTACCGAGTAAACACTATTTAGAGACTGCAGAAAGTTGAAACTCCATGTGGTTTGCTGATAATTAGCTTACTTCCTTTCATTTGATGAATGCTTCTTTCGTGCCCTTGGAGAACAATTGCTCTCTGAAGTTCGGCGAGTGTTGGGAAATGCATTTGGTAGAGGATATTTGGGCCAGATGTTGTATGTTACAGGGCACAAATGGGGCAAGAAGAGGAGATGAAGTGCTTCCATTGTAGTGATTCTCACCGTCTTTGCAAAATGAAATACAAGTGCAAAGGGGTTTATATAGAGAATATTTTGCTACGTTTGAAGAACTTGTCTAATTGGTAAGTGAATATATAGTGATTATCATCAATTATTTGAATCCTAAAAGTGATATATTAAAATAATTTTGTTGTTGAAATAGATTATATCTTATTAATTAGATTAGAAATAGAAGTATTATTACAATCCAACACCAGCAACTAGCCTTCTACGGTGTTGTGAAACTGTACCTTCCTCCGTCGAAACTGTATTCCTCCGTCGTGTCACTGTATCATAATTCCAGTTGTTCGATGGAGAGAATATATGCATTCAGCTTGATCATTTTCTATTGACGGTAAGAATCATAATTCCAGCTGATCGGCTTTTGCACTTTCTGTGCTTACTATTGCTGCACATTCGACCAGCAGAGTCACTGGAGGTGCCATGGAGGATTTCTGTACGATTTCTGAGTCGTCAAGGAGAATGAACCTGGTAAGCACATTATTTAAAAAACAATGAGCTCTTAGACGCTAACGAGTCATAAGTAGAAGCCATTCACCACTATGAAAGGAAGTTGAATGTGTGGAAGTTTCAAAATCGAAAAAAGAGCTATTGACTCGAAAAAGTAAAGAAATTCTAGTTATTTATTACCATGAACATAAACCAATTAGAAATAAACATAAACCGATTAGATGAAAAAAAGTGAGGATAGATAGTTCATTTGCGAGTTCAGCTATCTTCGAGGTATTTATTATTTTATTTTTATGGTATAGTAGAAAAGATGAGGTGTTTAAAATTGTGAACAATGATTGCTTTTAAAGTGTTTTTTAATATATTAAAAAAATATTTATAACATTAATATGGTAAAATAATCTGAAAATACTAAAAATATTAATTTAAAATAAAAAAATTTAAAAAATAAAATTTTTGAAAATCCTTTTCAAAAATAAAAATAAAAAAACTCAAAAATCGATCATCAAGGACAAACCTAAGACATTTATTTAAAATTTTTTATTCAAAATTCTTGCCTCTAAAAATTCTTTATTATACTATTTTGTTTTTATGGCATAATAGAAAGGAGTTATTTAAAATTATAAGCAATATTGCTTTTAAAGTGTATTTTTTAAAATATATTAAAAAAATATTTTTAAAATCAATACGGTAAAAAAAAATCAAAAAACACTAAAAAAAATAATTTAAAACAAACAAAACAAAAAACTTAAAATTTTAAAAAATAATTTTAAAACAAACTCAAAAACTATTATAATTGGTGACCAACCAGACATTTATCTAAAAGTTTTTATTCAGAATTCTTGTCCCCATAAATTCTGTATTATACTATTTTGTTTTAATAGTATGATATAAAGATTGTATTTAAAATTGTAAGTAATAGTTGTTTTTTAAAATACATTAAAATAATATTTTTTAAAAAAATTATTTTTAACATAAATAAGATAAAATAATATGAAAAGACTAAAAACAATAATTTAAAATAGATAAAATTACCAAATTAAATTTTTTTAAAAATATAAAAATAAATAGACCCGAAAACCATAGTGATTAATGACCAACCAATCAATGGCACCCATTTAAAATTTTCTATTTAGAATTTTCATCCCCACAAATTTCCTATTATACTATTTTATTTTTATGGTATAATAAATGGGGGGTTTAAAATTACAAGCAATAATTGTTTTTAAAGTGTTTTTTTTCTTGAAATATATTAAAATAATATTTAAACAAAATATTATTTTTGACATGAAAATAATAAAATAATCTAAAAAACTTTAAAAAACTAATTTAAAATAAACAAAATAAAAATATATTTTTAAAATGTAAAAATAAATGGATTGAAAAACCTCCATGATCTTTAACCAACCAAATGCACCCATCTAAAATTTTCTATTTGAAATTCTTATCCCCACACAAATTCCATGTTTAAAATTGCCAACAATAATTGTTTTTAATTTTTTATTAAAATATATTAAAAAAATAGTATTTTTAACATCAATATGATAGAATAATATAAAAGGATTGAAAAAAATTTAAAACAAACAAAATAAAAATAAAAAATATTTTTAAAATATAAAAATAAATAGACTAAAAAACCATAATGATCGATAACTAACCAAAGGCACGTATCTAAATTTTCTATTCAGAATTCTTTCCTCACAAATTCTCTATTATACTATATTGTTTTGATGGTATTATAGGAATGGGTGGTTTAAAATTGGGAGCAATAATTATTTTTAAAATATTTTTTTATTGTTGAAATATATTAACAGAATTTTAAACATCAATAGTATAAAATAATATAAAAATATAAAAATTAATTAATTTAAAAAAAAACAAAAACTAAATAATTTTTTAAAAACTCCTTTTAGAATATAAAGATAAATAAACTCGAAAACTATGGTGATCGGTGGCCTACAAAGGCACCCATCTAAAAGTTTCTATTCAGAATTTTTGTCTCTACGAATTCCTTATTATATTATTTTGTTTTTAAGGTATAATAGATAAGGGGTGTTTAAAATTATGTACAATAATTGCTTTTAAAGTAGTTTTTTATTTAGAAATATATTAAAATAGTATTTTTTAAAAATTATCTTAAAATTAATATGATAAAATAATCTATAAATAGTAAAAAAATTAATTCATAACTAACAAAAAAACAATTTTTTTTTAAAATATTTTTAAAACATAAAAATAAATAAATAGATGCAAAAATCATCGTGACGGTAGCCAACTAAATGCACCCATCTGAAATTTTCTTTTTAGAATTCTTGGCCAATGCTATTATGCTTTTAAAATTAAGAGTAACAATTGCTTTTAAGGTTTTTTTTAATATATTAAAATAATATTTTTTTACAATTATTTTTAATATTAATATAGTAAAATAATATAAAAACACTAAAAAAATTATTTTTAAAAAAAACCTTTGACTCAAAAACGTTCATGATTAGTGACCAAAGACAACCGTCTAAAAGTTTATATTCAGAATTATTGTCTCTACAAAGTCCATATTATATTATTGTTTTATAGTTTAATGAAAAGGGGTGTTTAAAATTACGAGTAATATTTGTTTTTAAAGTATTTTTTAAATTTATTAAAATAATATTTTTTTAAAAAATTATTTTTAAAATCAATATAATAAAATAATCCAAAATACTAAAAAAAGTAATTTAAAACAAAAAAAATTAAAATTATTTTTATTAAAAATATTTTTAAAACATAAAAATAGATTAAAAAACCTTCATGATCCGTGACTAATTAAAGACACCCATAAAAAATTTTCTATTCAAAATTCTTGACCCCATAATTTCTCTATTTTTCTATTTTATTTTTATGGTGTAATAGAAAAGGGTGTTTAAGATGGCGAGTAATAAATCTTTTTAAAGTGTTTTTTAAAATAAATTAAAGTAATATATATTTTTAAAAAATTATTTTTAACATTAATATGATAAAATAATTTAAAAAAATTAAAAAAATTAATTTGAAAGAAGAAAAATAAAAATTTAATTTTTAAAATTATTTTTAAAAAATAAAAATAAATAAATTTTAAAATAATGATGATGGGTGACCAATCAACTCAAAGACACCCATCTAAAATTTTCTATTCAGAATTCCTGTTCCCACAATTTCCTGGGCCCGACAAACCTTCAAAGACCATGCTCGACGCAGCCCCGATTGCTCCATCAATCGCTGTATGAAACACCGTGATGCGGGGTTGACTCGATGATTAAAGATTTATCATCATAGCAATAATTGTAGTCATCCTTTTTTTTTTTTTAAAAAAAAAAATGTCGGTCAAAAGAGCTGTTGAGGCAGAAATAGTTGGAAAGTTAGAAAAGCTTCGAAATGAGCTGTTCTTATTCTCGTGTGAAAATATTTTTAATTATAACAAGGGTTTCTCTGGTAGTATAAGCCGTGTAAAAAAAAAAAAATTGTTTCTTTATCCTGTTAAAAAAAAATATAATCCTTAATCATTCTCCTACGTATTGATCCTGCGTGAACCAAGGATGAAATATATTAATAATTGTTTTTTATTTTTAATGTTGGGATTTCGAAACCATTTAAAAAATAATTAATTGAATATCTTTTATATAAAAAATAAGTTTATAAAATATTTTAAAAACAGGTCGAACCATTGAACCTATGCTCGCATGTAACCTCATCACATATAATAGAACTAGATGGGATGAGTGCTTAATAGATTCTTTCTTTCATTTCACATGTGCAATCTTAAATTTTAGCTTTTTTTTTGTTTTTGTATTTTAAAAGTATTTAAAAAATAATTTTTTTATTGTTTTACTTTAAATTAATATTTTTTTTTATGTTTTTATGTTATTTTGATATAAAAATAATTTTAATATATTTCTAAATAAAAATTATTCTAAAAAATTATAATAACTACACTTTTAAACACTCCTTTTATCATTTTTAAGTTGAACGGAGGATAAATTAATAAGCCAAACCAATATGTTTTCATCTCCAACAGATATAATTTCAAACTTAAACTTATATAATTTCAAACTTAAACTCTACTATTGCACAAAATATTTTTATTTAAAAATATGTTAGGAATATTTATTTTTTATTTTTAATATTAATACATCAAAACTAAAATAATTTTATATTATTTAGGGATTTTATTAGTTATTTCTAATACTACTTTAAAGAAATAAAAAGATACAACCAAGAAAGATAAACATTCATTGATTTTATAATTTTTTTATATTTATTTTTTTTAATAATAACTAATAAAATATTATTTACTCGCTGATTATTATAAAATTATCCTCAAAACATTTAAAAAGTTTTAAAAAATATTATTCCGTAAATACAAACACTATCTAATTAAATAAATACCCAACTGTGTTTAAGATTTTAAACTTCCTTACAAAACATCACAGAGGAGCGCAGGGTAACTCCCCTTGACACCCTCCTTCCATTTTAGCCGCATTCAAAAAAAACAAAAGAAAAAAAAAAACTCGAACACCACGCTCCACCTCCCAACCAAAATCCAATCACACACAACACTTCCAACTTTCTGTCTCTAGAAATCTCCAAAACCCTAGGGCTAGGGTTTCAATCACATTCCATCTCTTTCTCTCTGGATCCAGAACCTATGGCGGAGGAACCAGCATCACCGTCGCTATCATCGGCGCCGCCGCTAGGATCATCGGTGATACCGATAGTGAACAAGTTACAAGATATATTTTCTCAGTTAGGTAGTCAATCGACGATTGAGTTACCGCAAGTGGCAGTTGTAGGCAGTCAAAGCAGTGGTAAATCGAGTGTTTTAGAATCACTTGTTGGGAGAGATTTCTTGCCACGTGGAAACGATATTTGCACTCGGCGACCGCTGGTTTTGCAGTTATTGCAGACTAAAAGGAAAGGTGACGGTAGTGGTGAAGATGAGTGGGGAGAGTTTCTGCATTTGCCTGGGAAACGGTTTTATGATTTTTCTGAGATCCGGAGCGAAATTCAGGTGCGGAGTTGGTGGATTATGACTTTTTGTAGTAGATTTTGTGTGTTTGTGAATTCAGTTTTGGAGTTTTATTTTGTGGTGTTTCTGTAATTTGTGATTGTTGAAGATATTTTATAGAAAATAAGGCTCTACCACTCCCAAGCAATCAAAATTTCTGTTCATTTCGCTAGCGAAATTATATCATGGAAATTCGTTTGCTGTCAGGTTAGGTTATTATAACCGTGTAAAAGTTTAATAGTAATTTCTGAGATGTTTGTGTGTTTGGAACCATTGATGATTGGAGAGAAAATTTTGAGAAATTAAAGAATGGTTTTGTTGAATGAGTAGGTGTATGTATATATCATGGAGTGCGTGTTGTTTTTATTAGTAATAGTTGAACAAAAATATGGAGAAATTAAGGTCTGGATTGCATGAAAGAGTATTTGTGTTTTGTTCCTGTATTGTAAATGTCTTAAGAGATCAATTTTGATTTTTTTTTTTACTATTTCTTTGTGTGTGGGCTTGCAGGTCTTCTGTTTTGTGATAGTTGAACTGAGTTGTAAAAAATTAGGAGAATTTCAAGGTGTAGTTAAATTCGGAGTTTCTTTTAGCAATTCAATTGCTAATAGTTGAAGGAAAAGTGTAAAGGAAAAAAATTGACGAAGTTTTTAGTTGGTGTTTAGGAATGTATGAATGGTGAGGTAATTTGAATTAATTAATATTTATACTGTGATTTGTTTTGGTTTGTTAGTGTAATTTTGCTTGAGTGATTTTATTGAGTGTACTAAATGATGTATTTAGTTGGTTTTGGTAGTTGAATGATTTAGTGATTTTGTTATTGGGAACCCTTGAAAACTTTTTTTTTTTTAATTTATGGAGAAAGGTAGGGAGGGTGGTTATAAATAAATTCCAACTGATTAGATTGTTTCAGATTGGACATTTTGCTTGGATGGTTCTATGGGGAGTGATTAACTTATAATGCTAGGTTTTTTGAAAATTTCTTAATGAAATTGAGTGAGAGGGAAAACAATTGCATATTTTCTGGAAATTATCGTTTTGTTTCACATGTTTGTTAAATTTATAATTTGTTTACTTTTGAAGTGATATTGGAGTTATTTCACATTGTTTATGCTGCTGGAGTTGCGGAATTAGCACTTAGGGATCAGGCATGTGGATTTTTCACCAAGTACTTGAAGAGTCTTGTTTACATTCGAGGCAAAAACCCTTACTATGAAAAGTTTTTACTTGTTTATCAGAACAAAACTTGTTTGGCTGTACTTTGGGTAGCATTTTGATATAGATATTGCAATGTAAAAATGGAAGTGATAAAGTCCAATTAATATAAAAGAACAGTCTTCTTGTTAATTGCTAAGTAAGTACCAACACAATTTATTGACTATGCAGGTTTTTATTTAACTGCTCTTTTAGCTTTGTATTGAATAGGGTAATATTCATGTTTAATCAAGTCTTTGTTACATGCAGGGCTCTAATAGATTTTCTCAACTTAGAAATATTTTACTGTACATCAGAGTTTGGTTCATTGATTGTTGATATCCACTTAATAAATTTCACTTTCAATAATCAGTCAGCTCATTATTCAATAATATTGATTTGATTGCAGGCTGAGACTGCTAAGGAAGCAGGAGGCAACAAAGGTGTTTCTGACAAGCAAATTCGTTTGAAGATTTTTTCACCAAATGTTCTTGATATTACACTTGTTGATCTACCTGGTATAACAAAGGTTCCTGTGGGTGATCAACCCTCCGATATTGAAGCTCGAATTAGAACTATGATCATGTCATATATTAAAAAACCAAGCTGTCTGATTCTAGCTGTTACAGCAGCAAATTCAGATTTAGCAAACTCAGATGCTCTTCAGATTGCAGGAAATGCAGATCCTGATGGTAAGTGTGCCTTTGATATCCTGTCTGAGTGACTTTGTCTTGCTTATCTTGTTTAACTTATGCTAATCTTTTTTGACAGGTTATAGAACCATTGGAATAATCACAAAGGTGAGCTTGCAACTTCAACATCATGTTTCTTGTGTGTTTTAACATCTACAGCATCTTGGTTGCTCCTTAGAAGGATTTTCATGTTTTTTCTTGGACTCAGTTGGACATTATGGACAGAGGCACTGATGCTCGCAATCTTTTGCTTGGAAAAGTGATTCCCCTTAGACTTGGTTATGTTGGTGTTGTGAATCGTAGTCAAGAGGTAATTATGTAACTATGTAGGAATAGTGCATGCAAGTGGTTTAATGGCGCATCCTTCTGCATTTTATTTTTGTGGGCCCGTTACCTCATTCATGTTCTTTCTTTCTTTTTTTCTTATTCTTCATTTTATGTTATTGCTTTGCTGATACTTGGTGAAGTGGTTGATAAATTATTTTGGCAGCTGTTTTTGTTTTTTAATGTGCTTTACTTGCTTTGCACATTGCACCTGTTTTTCCCATAAGGAATTGTGTTGGTATTGTTTTTTTCCTGATGCTTTACTGGTTGAATGTAGAAACTAATATCCAGTACTGGTAATCATTAAAAATAAGAATTTTCTATATGGTTCGTTTTCCTTTTCAGTATTTTAAAATCTTTTCTTGTTCTTGATTGTTTGATATTCAATATTCTTATGGCATGGGATGCATTTTGAAGATATATCAACCCATTTGGCAAGCCTTTTCAACTTCTATGAAATTTTCCTGGCTGTGCATGTTAGGACCATAATATATTGCACATGATGTGACTTTCTGTTGATAAACAAACCATGACATTCTAGACCACTCATGGACTAATCTTTCAAATGGCTATCCTGATGCTGATGCAGGATATCATACTCAACCGGAGCATCAAGGATGCACTTGCTGCGGAGGAGAAGTTCTTCCGTAGTCGGCCAGTATGACTGCCCTATCTCCTTATTGTTATACCTAATTTGTTGCAAAATCAATTACACTTATCTTTTGCTTTATTTGCTCACATGCTGTTCTATAGGTATATAGTGCTCTGGCTGATCGCTGTGGCGTTCCTCAGTTGGCAAAGAAGCTGAATCAGGTAGAATTTTTGCAGCATTATCTACTTTCAGAATACCTTAAGGGACATCATTTCATAGTAGATTCCTTGTGTTCTGCATTTATTGCTAGGACTTCCGTAGGATTTTTTTCCCCTCTGAATGAACCTTATTTTGTTACTTTTCCCTCCAGATTCTAGTGCAGCATATAAAATCAATACTTCCAGGGCTGAAATCACGCATAAGTTCTGCTTTGGTTTCTGTAGCAAAAGAACATGCAAGCTATGGAGAAATTACGGAATCAAAGGCATGTACTGTTTACTTAATTTTTATTTTCTAAGCGTCCCTACAACTTGATTGAGATTATTTTCAAATAATTTTATGATTTCTGGTATCCGCCTATATTACCTGTCTGAGCTGATGCTTTGGCTTGATAATTGTCCCAATTTTTTTTTTTGCAATGTTATTGGTTGTTAATGCTTGACATTCATAATTTTATTATACTTGAGTTCTTATTTTGTGACTGTTCCTTGTGTTTTCAGAAGGTTCTAGTAGTCCACTTTTGCCAAAGTATGTTTCTATATTATTGTTTTAATTAACTTCTTGTACTACCTTTTGTAAATAATAGGCTGGACAAGGAACTCTTATTCTGAACATTCTTTCAAAATATTCTGAAGGTAATTCTTGTTATTCTTTTCACTCACATTTTGAATTATGTCTTCTTCATATATATTCTATCGTTTCTTCTTCATGCGTAAGGTCATTCATGTGTGCCAATTTCTTGTTGGAAACAGCATTTTCTTCAATGATAGAGGGCAGAAATGAAGAAATGTCAACATCTGAGCTTGCTGGAGGAGCACGAATTCACTATATTTTTCAATCAATCTTTGTGAAGAGTTTAGAGGTGTGTATATTAATATTTTCATGTGCTTCCTTGTGAACAGTGGTCATTTAATAGGATTGATGTAACAAATTTCTATCAGTTCCATGTGCATGCTTGAATAGAGTGAAAGCCTGATTACCTATTGTAAGTCTAGTAAAAGAAGCCCTTTTTTAGGGGATAATATATTTTTTTTGGAGAGGGGATTTGGACGGGGGCGCTCCAAGTTGTAATGCCTCAAGTTTGAATCTTTAACCTCTGGACCAATGCCTCATTGGTCTGCTGATCAGCTTTAACTTACTTGGTTCGTCTCTCAGAAATTAAATGGAACTATTCATTTGTGGTGCAGACCTGAGTATCGCTTTTTACATGGAATGGGGTTTCTAGAATGTCATGAAACCATGGAGATAGAGGCGGTTGTTTACAAGTGTTTTTATGCATCTATTTTTATATTTAAGAATTTTTACTCTGTGGTGCCGTAGAAACTATAATGTAACTAGACTATGGAAAATTGTACAAAAGCCCACATGGCTATGCTTGCATGCGCTCTGCTATCCTGCCATTATGGCATTTTACACTTATCTGCCAAGAGATCTGCTCTGTTCTTTCACCCATTAAAATTAATGAATTCATTTAAATAATAGTAAAAAATTTGTTACTCTCATGTTTGTGGTTCTTTTATATATTTTGACAATGTCTTTTATCTTATCTTTTTTATTCATGGGGTTCCAAAATAAGTAGTTTGTTTCTATGGTTTTAATTTACAATTTCCAAAAATTTAGCTACTCTCATACCTGAATGATTTACTTTAGGTATGGTCATGCCATTCTGCCACTTTTGTGCTTTTAAATAACCAATATTTTTAGATCTTTGAATGATAGTCACCAGTTACAAGTTTAAAAAGCCTTTGCTCCTTTCATTTTAAACAATGAGAGGTTAAAATGATATTTCTAGTACATTAAGCTTGTTTTGTTCAATAAAATTCAGTTGCTTGGGTGACTTAACTACCATCCTGCGGGCAGTGTGACAAGTACTTTTGGGCAAAAAATGACTGTAATTTGCTGCTCATTACTGAATTGACTGAATCTGATCTTACATGATTTGCTATGCAGGAGGTCGATCCTTGTGAGGACTTGACTGATGGTGACATTCAAACTATCATTCAGAATGCCACCGGTCCTAGAACTCCACTGTTTGTACCAGAGGTTGGTTTATTATTTCTTTTTCTCAAATAAAAAGTGTTACTTTTCTTTTTTAAACGTGGAAACTTTTTTTTGGTGTTTTTAACTTTTGCATCTTATGAAGGTTTCTATTTCTAAACAAGCAGCATAATGATTTTGGTTTTCATTTATGTAGGTGCCATTTGAAGTTCTAATCAGGAAGCAAATAGCTCGTTTATTAGATCCAAGCCTTCAGTGTGCCAGGTTTATATACAACGAATTAATAAAGGTAGGGATGTTGTGATTGAGGCTTTTTTAGAATTAGCATTTGCACTGTTGAATCTTCAAAGGAAATTTCTCTCCAGATTAGCCATCACTGTCTAGTGAATGAACTTCAGCGGTTTCCTGTTCTAAGAAAGCGCATGGATGAAGTTATTGGAAACTTTTTGCGAGATGGTCTTGAACCATCAGAGACAATGATTGGACATATTATTGAAATGGAGGTATGTTCATCCCAATATTTTTCAAAATCTTATTGGTAAAGTTTTCTGGTTTATAATGCTTTATATCTCCATTCTCCTTTCAATCCTTGTGCATTCATGTTTTTGACTTGTTTTCTGTTGTATTTGTTTTGACCAAACTTTCTGTTGGCATTGAGAGTTGTAGACTATTCTTCCTTTGAGGATTTTCTTTTCCTACCTTTCCTGCCAACTTTGTAATTTTTAGACCTTTAACCTGCAACTCTATGGTCACTTTCCAAATGATGGCCCTTTCTACTGTTCTATGTGTTTGAAAGTTCTTACTGGATAGTGAAAAGATAGTCACGCATATGCCTTGCAGTTCCAAACCTGTTTGCTTTCTCTGTTCTTTGGTTTCTTTACCATGTCAGTACAAGCGATTGTGTTGAGCCCATCTCCAATATTGCATAACATTTAATTCTCTTTGTAGATGGACTACATAAATACTTCCCACCCAAATTTTATCGGGGGGAGTAAGGCTGTGGAGATTGCACAGCAGCAGATCAAGTCGTCAAGGGGTTCTATTGCTATGCCTAGGCAAAAGGTATGCCTGATGCAAATGATCCTTGGCACTGTTGTATCCACTATTTTTATTTCTTGCTTGTTAGCAGTGTTGTCAAGAGGCACTCTAGACGAGGTGAGGTGAGGCCCCATCACCTTTATTAGCCTCAGGAGTTGGGTTTCAATGAAGCGCCGCCTAGGCGAGTGCCTTGTGTGTGGGTGGAAGGTGTTAAGGCTAGCGCTTGCTTGAAGTGCTTTTTTTTTGGTTGGATTTGTTTTTAACTGATTTATGTTTTGACCTATTTGTCTTTTTTTTTTAATTGATATTTAATTTTGCTTTTTAATCTATTTGGCTACTTGCTACTTTAAATTATCTATTTTTTTTTAAGGGTGAAAAATATAACTTTATATGACTATGTTATGGTATTTTATATTTTCTTTTGATTTTCTAATGATCTACTCTTAACTGGGAAGACACACACTCACGCGCGGGGACATTTATATAATATGATATAATATTACATTTTTTTTTAATTTATAGCATTCTGTCGTGGTTCATTCAGGTGAGTGCCTAGCACCTCAGGCATTTTACAAGCTTGGTGCCTTCTAGCGCCTTTTTTTAACCTTTGACAACACTGCTTGTTAGATCCCATAGTCTTTTCTTGTGTTCCCCATTCTTTTCATTTTTATTGTCAATTAGGATGGCATAGAGCCTGAAAAGGCACCTGCTTCTGAAAGGAGCATGAAGACTCGTGGTATTCTGGCCAGACAAGTAAATGGGATCATGCCGGATCAGGCATGGCATTTTTTGCTTTCTAGTTTATTCTTAAACCTTTAATTTTATTGGAGTGCATACTGTTATGGAGCTTGTCTAATTAGACAAACTGGTCTTTGTATGACTTACAGGGAGTACATCTGGTGGCAGAAGTTGAAAAGGTCCCACCTGGTAATTTTCTACCCAGAAATTCCTTTGGATATACACATCCATTTTTAGACGCTTAAGTTGTTTTATCAGGCAATACAAATGTTTCAAGTTGGGGCATCTCATCAATTTTTGGTGGAGGTGATCATTCTCGAATGTATGCTAAAGAAAATTCAACAAGCAAGTCATGCAATGAACCTGCTCAGAGCATAGAACCCTTGGAACAAAGCTTGTCTCTGATTCATTTAAGAGAGGTATGTTGTCTCTAATACTAGTCCTGATTAGCTTATGAGCATAATCTGATTTCCTTTTTTTTTTTAATTCTCAATGCATTTTATTGTAACAAATTTCCCATTTTGTTTTTAATTTTTTTTATTCTTAATGCACTTTATCCTAACAGGAATATTTTTGTGGTTTTTTAGCCCCCAACTGTCTTGAGGCCTTCAGAAAACCATTCTGAGCATGAGTCTATAGAAATTGTAGTCACAAAATTGCTGTTGAGATCATACTACGACATTGTTCGGAAAAATATTGAGGACTCCATACCAAAAGCAATTATGCACTTTCTGGTAACTCTTAATTAGTGTTGGTTTACCTTTTACTTTCTTGTGGCCTTTGTATAATTGCTATTACACTTACAATCGGCTGTTGTGTGATCTCATCTTATTTTGGGCCTTTCTATTGGTTTCTCACTGTTTTGTTTTTGTTTTTATTCATATCTGCTCTCCTTTTGGGTATATTATCTACCATCTTTATGGTCATCTTGTTCTTCTGTAATTTTTTCTGTTAATAACATGAACTTCTGTTCATGAAAATAAAAGAAAAAAAATTATACTTGCAAGATTTTTTTTAACTCTTTTGAAAAATTTAACTAAAGAAACAAGAGTTATTGGGTATGGCAGCATGGCCTATAGAACCAGTATCAATCTTATCCAAACATTGTCTGCAACTGCATAGTGTTTATATTTTCAAAATGTTCCAAAAGTCTTGTTTCCACCACCACCACCACCACTAGAAAAACTACCATGATGGAATGGCAGTTTGTACAAGTTCTCTAATGTTTGAAGTATTGCACTGCTAAAATTCAAAATGAAAGAACATTTTGGGTCATCTCGGCTAGGATAGTTGGATGTCATTTGTCATATTTGATTAGTTCTGATGTCACTTGGATTCATTATGTAGGTAAACCATACAAAGCGTGAACTGCACAATGTCTTCATTAGAAAACTTTACAGGTACAATAATGTCTTGATTTTAGTCATTGGTTCTGATTTCATCCTTCCAATTATCACTCGTGTAATGTAAACTAGTCATGTGTTAAACCTGGATTTCCGTGTCTTCCTGAAACAGGGAGAATCTGTTTGAGGAGATGTTGCAGGAACCTGATGAGATAGCAATGAAGAGAAAGCAGACACGAGAACAACTTAGAGTTCTTCAACAGGCATTTAGGGTAGGCTTTTCATGACTCTAATTAGCAAGGACCATATACCTTCACACTGTCCTCAAGTTCTATTATGGTTCTCTATAAGTATTAATTTTCCTTAAGCTCTTTGGTGTTGGGACTGGAGTTAATTTTTTTTTCAACTGCACATGTATATGGTGTTTGGTATCTGCTTATTTATGCAAGCATTTAACAGGCTTACTGTGAGAACTTGGATGAGTAGGTAAAGAACATGAGTGTTTCATTAAATGGGGTGACCTTTAAGATTTTAATCTTTCCTGCGTAGCATGTTGTTTATCTTGTACATGGTGACGCTAATTATCCTCTCCTCTTGAAGAACTTATTTGCTACCCAGAAGCTAGCATGCATCAGTAGGCTTTTGTCACCAGATATGGATGTGAAATTCAATTGCTCGGTTGTCATGAGGTTCTTTAGCTGCTTCTGCATTGCAAATGTAGATGTGCTGAGAAATTCCTGGCATCTAATTTGCTGTATTCTTTCTTTTCAGACATTGGATGAATTGCCTTTGGAAGCTGAAACTGTTGAAAGAGGATACAGTTTGAGTTCTGATTCCACAGGATTGCCAAAGATCCATGGACTGCCAACATCAACTATGTATAGCAGTGGTTCCAGTGATTCCTACACAGCTTCTCCTAAGAACCTGAAGTCCCGGAAGTCATCCCACTCGGGGGAGCTACAGCCACATCTATATGCTGATTCTAATGGAAGTGGACATGCTTACATGCCAGGTCTCTACCCAACAGTAGACTTTTAAGCCATTTGATCGAGCATAGTCAATTCCTAAAAGTGGCCAGGCATATTATATTTCTTTGAATTTCTAAGCCACCTTACGCATGCAACTTCCAGATTATTGAAATCCCAACTTTCAAAGATGGCTTAGAAAGACATAAGCAAACCGGAAGTTGTGTTGCTTCCCTCCATATCTCTGTTTCTCTGATGTAGTATAGGGTTATAATTGCATTTTTTTACGAGGCTCCATGAAGAATAACTGGGGGGTTGCTTAATATATTTTTTTTGACCTATGTGCTATTATGAAAATTGCCGTTCAATTTCCAGTCAGGATTGCTGGTCCGGATCATTTTGATCAAATAAAACTTTGAAGGAGCACTGAGAGTGTCCTGTGGTGCTTGCTAGTCGTCAGGATTATTGAGCTTTCAAACACCTGTAATGTAGGTTCGCATTTCTTTGATTTTCCAGGTGTCTTTATACAGAGTATGGTATCCATGTATGTGCTGGGATTTGCCATGATAGAGTGGAATTCTCTAGGGATTTGATGTTGATAGCTGCTTCCTTGTTGCCTCATTTTCCTCGGGTTTTTTTAACAGATTTGGAAAGATAACTGTGTTAATAGTGAAATTTTTTGAATTTGCAACATTTAGTTTGCAAGCCAATGTCTTCGTTTTGTACTCCGTCAAATCCCACCGTCTATGGGCTTGAAAAAACGTTACAGGAACAAAGATGTGATTCTACGACTACATGGACAAATAAGAGCATCGCCGTCAATGTCCTATAGACCCCTTCATACATTTCCCATGCTCGGCTCGATCCGCCTCGCAGTTTCATGTTATCAAACCTGCATCGCTGCGAAATTTGCGTGTGTTGCAGGCCGACGTGGTTTAGTATAATGAGCTAGCATTCTTCACCTTTTTCCTTGTGCAGTTGCTCGCTCATCCTTCGTAAGCCCATGTCCACTGTATCTGATGGAGAAGTAAAAAACATTCTCGCCTGAATCAAGACTTAGTCACTATAATTGATGATAGCACTTCGAGTAACCATGTAGATTGTCGTTATTATAACCATGTAACCATGTAAATCTAGCCCTACCTACGAGGTTAACAAGGTGTCCTCCCAGCTTGAACTTTCGATTCGAGCTTCAAGCTGGATTTTTATAAAAATTAATTTAGATATTGATCCAATTAAAATAGTAATTTAATTTATAATTCAATTAACACGACCAAAAATTAAATAAATAAATTATAAGATTTTCTTCTAATTCAAAACAATAACAATGAAATAATATTATTATAAGGTTGATTTGACAACCTATTAACCCAAGCTCGTATCCGGGTATGACACCTTTGTACGATGTGGTCAAAGGGGAAAAGACTCCCCATAATTGGGCCTAAACCGTCCAGAGAAGATTCGGGCCTAAACCGTCCAGCAAGTGCCGGAAACAACTAACAGCAGCAGATTCTAGACAACATTCTCCGCATAATTTGACTTCTCTCACGTCTCACTTCTCTCTTCTCCAAGAAACCACCAGTTCCAAACTTTCTCTTACAAGAACAATTTTTCCGAGAAGATGATGAACATGAATGCACATAACATTAACATCCTCCGCTACTTGCTTCGGGAATGGACATTAAAACAACTTCTCATTTCGGTCATCGTTTTCTACACATCCAGTTGCTTGCTAGAGCACTATGTTTTGAACCAGAATTTTCCTCAATTCATCTCTGATCAGGTGCTCTCTTTCACTTCTTGTACTTAATTTGTTGTTTTCTTTAATCTCTGCAAGCCCATTTTTATGCATTTTCTTTTTCTTGTTTATGAATGTGATTCTGGGATTCAAGATTTCTGATATTTATGCTACTTTTATGCCGTTCTATGGCCACGAATGCGAATTCAGATCAAGTTCCTTATAGCTATACTCATACCTCTTTCTTGAATTTACTCTTATATGCCAAGATTCTATGTTTCTCCTTACTGTTTCGGTAATTCTCTCGTTTTCTCTTCAGTTTATTCACTTTTTTAGGCCTCTCTTGATGCTTCTTTTATGGTTTTATGAATGATTATTTGGCTCAGGTCCAAGATTCTCTGAATGAAGTCTTTCACTCACCTACAGTTTTCAGGATGAATTATGCGGAAATGGGGAGGGAATTTATGGTCTTTGTGTACCAAGATAGAAACATAACAAAGTATAGTAATTTACCGAGCAAGCACAACAGCAAATACGAAAGCGAAGGATATTTCTTCAGTAATCTCAAAATGAGTCCTTTTATTACCGATGATGCGGAGGAGGCTCATCTCTTCTTTATTCCAATCTTTAGCCAAAAAATGACAGAAAAAGTACGTATTTCGTATCTCGAAATGGTTCATTTTGCTCTCTTCGTAGTTTGATGCAAGCGATAGCGCACTGGTTTTGGATATTATGATTCGGATAGATTGATTCTTGTGGAAAAATAAAGAGTGTCTAAGGCACCAATTCTGCAATTGTATCCAAATTGTCTAAAGGGTTTTAGGTGCTGATCATTTTTTTGTGAGTTGCCATGATACTGGAATGAAGGCTGCTGACAATATTCAATTTCTAGAGAAGAATTCGGCTCGCCTTATGTGTTCTTCAAGTTACGATTCCAAGTATATTCCACATAAGGATATCGCCTTCCAATATATAAAAGAGCAATCTCTTCCTTCTGATGGAGATAAGGGATAACTTCAAATTGGTGTAACCCTTTGTGTATCCTTGAATTGTTGGAAAAAAAGAACAGAGAAGGGTTATTATTCACATGATTTTGATGGAATACAATACAAATAAGAGTACTTCCACGTTTTCATTATCAAAAACCATACAATATAAATAGACATTATGGAACAACTTTTACAATCTTTAAAGTATTTAATTAATTAATGTTAGACTTTTCAATTTAGATTCATAATATTTTTTCAATACATTTAATTTTAGTAAATAAGTTTAATAATTAACACTCTTCCCTTTTAAACTTGTTCTATCCATCTTCATGATTCCAAGCTTCTTTTGCAATTAACAAAAAACATCAGTTTTTAATGACTTTGTAAAACTATCAATAATTTATTCATGAGTTTTGATATGAATGAATTCAACATCATTTTCTTTTATGTGCACTCTAGTAAATTAAAATTAAGCATCAATATGTTCTTGAATGTTCATGATGAACTGAATTCTTTGCAAGAATAATAGCAAACTTGTTATCAACAAAGATTCTTGTAGTCTTGTTATGTTTTTGCTACAAATCTTCCATTGGTTTCCTTAACCATACCGTATGATATATACACGATGCAACAACAATATATTATGCTTCATATATGGATAATACAACAATAAATTGTTTTTTTTATGTCCACGTGAAAGTTGTTTCTCATAAAAAATACAAATTCAATTGTCTTTTCTATCTTCCAACCAAGTTTCCTATTCAATTGCTATCTCTATCACTTGTAATTTCAAGATTTTGTGAAGAATAAAACAATTCATAGCTTGTTGTTCCTTTAACAAAAGGAAAGATCCGCTTTGCTATCTTCAAATGTGAACTTTTCAACTTCTCCATATATCCACTCCAAATAAAATATCTAATCTGATACATGTTAGATAACACAAGCAATCCATAATATTTTTATAGTACATAGGGTTAATTAAATCTTTTTTTTTTGTTAATTTGGTTCTATATTCAACTGGATTGTCTACTCGATAATAATTTTTCATAGTAAATTTCTTCAAAACTTTTATTGCATACTTGGACTGTGAAATGAAGATTTCATCATTGTAGAGCTTCACATCTAATCCTAGAAAATATGCCTTCAGATTTAAGTTTGTCATTTCAATCTAAGTTTGTCATTTCAAATTTTTTCATCATGGATTGCTTGAATTCATAATAGGATCATCCTATGAGAGAAGTACATCATTAACACAGACAAAAAAACATTTCTTGGTTCTAAACAATTACATATTTTTCCTTGTAAGTTGTGTCTTGGTTGATTTTCTTAGCTGTCGTCGTGTCTTTCAGTGATGTTCATGACTGAAAAAAATTCTCTGTAATTGTCAAGGAGGATGATGTTCCCCATCTAAAGAAAATTCTTAAAGGCATACCAAAAAGAAAGTTCGAGAAAATGAGCCAAAATGTTCTTAAGGTAGACAGAAGTTCAAGAAATATTGCTAGGATTTTGTTATTGTTTGAATCACCTGTCACCTTTTTTGAAAAAAAGAAGAGGTTCTCGAAGCTCATTACCAAGGTGCCAGGTGGTGCTTCCTTCCTGAAAGCATTCGCCTGAGATGTATGGAGGTGCTATGTTGACATCTTTGTGATGGATTGTGTTTTTTTTTATTAATATATATATATATATATATATATATATATATTTTTAAGATTGCAGGTTCAAAAGCAGTACTTCTAGTGGAATTCAGTTCAAGTCAAGCATGATGCATTTCATATGGTAATGTAGGAGCTATGGATGCGCCGCCATACCCTTAGGAACTTGGATTGCTGAATGCTGTTCAACTTCTACATGCGCCTCCACATCACGTCCACTAGGCCTCATATTGTGTTCTACCTGCACCAGGTCTCGTAGCGTATATATTATAAAATAAATTATATAAAAATTTTATAGTGTTTTAATATCTTTTAAAATATTATATTTTTTAAAATTAATAAAATCAAATAACATAATCCATATAACACTTCTTAAATGGTAAAAATCCAAACTCAATTAAATAGTATAATAATAAAGTGTCTAAAACATCAAATAAAAAACTAAAAAAAGAAACCCTAGAAAATAAACAAGACATATTAATCAAAACCAAAAAAACATGAAACATACTAGTCAACAAAGTTCACCTACATATAAAAATTAATAACCTAAAATAATATTAAAATAAAAAGGTGAATTCAACTAATTCAGTGAAGGAATAATATTTAACATATTGATAGTTTACAAGTTGATATTTTGATATAAATATACATATTAAATATATTAACATAAAATAATAAAATATATATTACAGATCAGATGACATTCGAATATGATGAGATGACACTTAAATTCTAATATCTAAAATGTCCAACTAGTCAATCGTCATCACAAGCCAATTTATCAGCCAGTTTAGACCAACTAATTAACCAATATTACAAACCAACTTGTTAGCTTGTTTAGAACAACTAATTAATCAGGATTAATTAGTGGATAATTTTAATTGATTGGTTAATTGAGATTTCTAGAATCTTGATCTGATAATTTTTGAATCTCTAGATTTCATAAACTAAACACCTAATTTGTTATTTAAAAACTAAAATTCAGAACATCAATTCAGTTTCGTTTTAAGTTAGCTAACATCGTCAAAGATTAATTAAACCCCTTACATCATTGAAGCATCAAATTAATATAAAAAACCCTAAACTCTTATTAAATCCTTCTATAATCGATCTCTTAATAATAAAAAAATAGAACGAAAAACTTAAGCTAAACTGAAATCCTTGGTATATATAAGAGCAAGTCATGACAGAGATGGAAAAAAAAAATACAGAAGAAGGTAACATAAATTCTCTTGCAATCTTTTCTTTAAATACCAGGTTAGCATGTATGTCATTTATATATCATTTGAAACCCAAGAGGGTCACCAGGAATCTAAATAATTTTGAACCAATAGGATGTAATAGCTTTGATAAGGCTTCAATAAAGTTGAAACTAAGCATTGTGGGCAATAACTAAGTAGGGTAAGATAGGGACGGATTCAAGATCTAATTTTGATATAACTATATTGATAAAGATCTAAAGAATCCAGAAATTATAAGCTTCTTATATAAAGTTTAAGAACTTACATATATATTATAAAAAGATACTTCATAAAATTCTATTTTTTTTCTTCTTATAATTCATATTTGCTCCCTGTAAGACTTCATATGTTGCAAACATTTAGATCTTCTTATTATCAACACTTTTAAATATCTATTTTTCAATATAAATAAGCAAACAATCATTCAACTAATCATCACTATAACTAACCATAAATTATTTATTTTAACCAATCAATACATAGCCATAAATTATTTATTACATTAATTTCTCACAGTTTTTTTTCAAGTTACTTTGAAAATCCATTTCAATCCCCATCAACATAACAACACATTCTAAATACAAAATTTTTCTCCTTCAATTATTTTGGTTCCAAAAGTCCACACTTAAATGACCTGCTCTACTTGCACCATAAACACCTAATTTTTCTTTTTCAATTATGCTTTATTTAAAGTCATTTACATACTATTCCATCCCAAGAACATATTTTTACAATTTTTTTTCAATTTAACATTTCAAAACCCTAATTCAAAATTTAATAATTTTGCATAAACTTTACTAATCTTTAATTGTTCAATGGTATGAACTTTAAATTTAAGTAATTGAAGTTTTTAGCTTTCTTTTTTTCCTTTTAATGTTGTGAGTTTCCTCTCTCTACATCATTTTTCTCACTTGATTTTCCCTTTAATTCTTGAGATAGATGTATTCCATACTCACTCCCTTATCTATTTTGCCTTAAATCTTAATTTCTCTTTAGGGGTTTTAGTAAGGAAACTCTCAAATTTTCTTTCTCTTCTAATTTTTTTTAGCACTCGCTGGAAATTTAAAGGGGAAAAAGAATATGAATTTTTAGTTTTGCTAACTTATTTATGAAAATGTCATTAATAAGCATACATGTTATTTTTGGTTCAAATGTTAATATTCTCACATGACCTTTTTCAAACTTAGATTACTTTAAAATTTAAACCTATGATAGAGAAATGTGTCAAGATACTTCTCTTAAGATTTCAACTGATTCTGATGGTTAGATTGAGAGTCATGATTAATAGCGTGAAACTAGTCAATGGTTGATTTTGTATCAAAATCTAATTTTTCTTATTCAATCATTCCTAGAATCATATAAGTTATTTTACAAAGTTTTTAGTATCATTTTTGTATTCTAAAATATATTAAATTTCTCTGCTTCACCCTTTTTTTTTATTTGTAGATTTATTACAATTTGATGATAATGTTCTCAATTTATGATGAGGGTCGAAACCAATATTTTTTTCATGCATTTTTTTCTTAACTTCTATTTTTTATTTCCATTATAATTTCTTGAAATTATTTTCTCATTCTCAAAACATATTTATTTTAATTTATTTTAAAATTTTTCTATCCATCAAAACTAATTTCTAATTGGAGCATTATATATATTTCATTTGATTTTTTCTTTTTTGCATCCGTCCATATTGGGGTAGGGGGTATTTTGCAGCCAACAGAAATTATCCTTCAAATAAACTATCTAATCCAACCGCCACCTTTTCCTTCCTTTCCTCTTTTTCTACACGCACATAAATTTAGCAGGAAACCAATTTCAGTACTCTCTTATTTTCTCTCTTCAATTTCCTTGAGAAAAAACAGAAAGAATTCATCCAAGAAAACCAACATGAAGACTCCAACTCCTCCAAAAAATTCAGCAAACGAATTTTGGACTCTTAAATGAGGACTTGCCTATTTTTTTGTTATAGTTCTATCAATCTGCATCTCAATCTATCACCCTGCATTCCCACCATGTTTTCAGGTACTCTTTGTCTTGCATTTCTTCCTTTGTTGCATTTTACATCACTGTTCATTTTCATATAATTTTTGGTCAACTTCATTTCTTTTAAAGATTATCAAACACATTCAACTTTCTTTCACTTCCTCTCACTTTCTTGCCTTCTGTTTTCTTGTTCATACAATATATTATAGGCGCCACGTTAAGCTTCTGCTCTAGATTCTGATATTTTTGCTGAACTCTTTAACAATCCTGAGGATTTCAATGTCGATTATATGGAAATGGAGAAGAACTTCAAGATCTTTGCGTACCATCATAATAACACTCTCTGTGATGAACCGAAGAAGCTTGAAGGCGAGTATGCAAGTGAAGGATTGTTCTTAGAGAATCTTTATCAGAGCCGGTTCTTAACCAAAGATCCTGATAAGGCTTACCTTTTCCGAATTCCCACTTCTTGTCATTCACTTCCTGTTGAGGTATAACTTGTTGATGTACTTCTTGTTTTGATGACAAGTGATTTTGGATTATTTCAACATCATTTTACAATGCAAATGCCATAAATTGTGCTCTATTTAGTACTGTTGATATTTCTTATCGTAAATGTTATGCTGAGGTATAACGTTTTATAGATATTTGTAGTGTCTTCTGAGTAATTTATTGGTGTTCTCTATTTATAGTCATAGTTTAATGGAAGGTTTTGAACTTTTGATTGTTGAATGTTGACATTCTTATATATAATTTTGATGCACTAAACCTCTGATGTTGGATATTGTTATGTGCAGGGAAGATCTGTGAATGAAATGTCCATGGCTGTGGTGGATTTTGTCAGAAGCCTTATTTCCATTTACCCTTATTGGAAAACAACTTTAGGTGCGGATCACTTATTTGTAACCTGCTCAGATATTCATGTGACTGCTACTGCACGAATTGTTTATCTTATGAAGAACTTAATTAGAGTCATGTGTTCTCCAAGATATGATGTTGAATATTTTCCTCAAAAGAATGTTTCCCTCCCATAAATTGTACTCCCATTTGATGTTTCTGCTGCTGGAAATGACACAAGGGAAAGGTAACTTAAAAATGACCTCTGTCACTTTAAGAAAATAACCGCAGAATTTCACTCTAGATTTACCATAACAATAAATGGCATGTCTAAGTTGCAGGACTACATTAGCTTTCTGAAGTGGTCAACCTGATTCTTATATAAGAGAGACACTGATTAACTCTCGGGGATCCGACCTAGAACTTGAAATCCATGTAGGATTTGAAGCTAATACAGGAGAAGGGCGTTAGGAATGCCATGGTGATAGGCGTTGGGAATGCCATCGTGATATATCCATGTCCAAGTTTTGCATCTGTCCTAAAGGCTCTATGGTGGGATATTCTAGAAATTAAACATATATAAATTTAAATGATTTGATAACTTGATTATGTTATAGAGTTATTGGTTTGTATTAATCAATTAATCAAGAAAACAATATAAACAAGGAGGAGTAGAAAAATTTTCTTTACTCTAATCACTCTCACTAAAGCTCTTTCTATCTTCTTCACTTTGTTCTCTGCAACACATACCTCTTCACAAAGTGTGTATATATGTGTGTGTATGTACTAAGCTGGGAGTAAAGGTCATAAATCATGCCATGATTATGTCTTAAATTAAGTCTTCATCGTGTGCTAAGTGGAAGGTTATGTCTTAAATTAAGTCTTCATCGTGTGCTAAGTGGAAGGTTAGTTATTCTTATTAGCATATGATAAAGATGGGGCATTGTTTGTCTCTATTTTACTAACAATCTCCCACTTGGACACAAAATAAAATTATCTTTTATTTGTGAAGACCAACTGAAGTTTTCAGTTTATCAAGTATAACTTTTTTGGTTAACATGTCAGCTAGATTATTACTTTCACATATCTTTTCTAGCATTAATTGCTTGTATTCTAGCAATTATCAGATGAAGTGATATTTGATATGAATATGCTTAGTCCTATAGTGAAATGCTGGATTTTTGGTAAGGAAGATTACACTCTAACTGTCGCCATACAAAGTACCATTTTCATTCATCTTGCCTAATTCTTTCAGGAAACTCTATAACCATACGATTTCTTTTGCAGATTCTGAGACTGCAACATATTCAGCTTTTATTGTTGAAAGAGCAATGATCTTTTACAAGGTAGAACTCCAGGAAATAGCAGTGCCTCCTAGAGTGTATACATATCCTATAATGCTCTTTCTGCTATTAACATCTCCTGTTAGATCAGTGTCTATAAAACCTTCAAGTTTCAAACCACCAACTATGAAGGTAAGACAAGTCTTCGAGGAACCTTTTACGTATCTCACAATCCATTTTACTGCCTCATAATTCTACTTTCCAGGATTGCTCATATATTTATTTACAACTCCTATTGCATGGGCAATGTTTGGTTTGATATAGAACATAACATACATTAAAGAGCCAATAGCTGAGGTGTATGGAATCTTATCCATGTGTCCACATTCTAACCCACTTTTTCATGACTGGTCTTTGTTGAGCTTGAAATGATTCCCTAAAGACGTATTGATTGGTTTAACATTATCTATACTAAAACTGCTGAAAACCTTTTTGACATACTTTGTTTGTGAAAACTTTAGTATGCCTTTGTCTTTATCTCTAATAATTTTCATGTCAAGTATTTGTTTAGGAGCTCCTAAATCCTTCATTTTAAATTGTTATCAATCTCTTCAATGTTAAATCTTGCAATCAACATATCATCCACGTATAAGTAGAATGATGTAGGAGTTGTCAAAATATTTGACATAATAACAATGATCAACCTGACATCTTGTGTGCCCCGAACTACACATGAAGTTGTTAAACTTTTTGTACCACTATCTTGGAATTTGCTTCAAACCATATAGGTTTTTCTTTAGCTTGCAGAATTAGTTCTCCTTTCCTTATATTGCAAACCTCTCTAGTTGTTGCATTTAAATGTCTTCATTCAATTCACCATGAAGAAATGTTGTTTTTACATCTAATTGTTCAAGATGTAAATTTTCTGTAGCTACTATCTCCAAAACAACTCTAATTGTTGTGAGCTTCATAACTAGAGAAAATATCTTAGAGTAGTCCATTCTTTTTTTTTTGTTGAAACCCTTTTATAACATGTCTTGTCTTAAATCGTTTGCTTTTGTCATGCTTAGTCTTTGCTCTGTAAACTCACTTATTTTGCAAAGTCTTCTTTCATTCAGGTAATATAGATAGCTCCCAAGTCTTGTTCTTCAACAATAAATCCAACTCGTCCTTCATAAGTTAGCTATTCATCACCATCTATTAGTAAAATATAATTTAGTAAAAGTGTGAATTGTTGTGGGGGTTTTACAGTCTTTGAAGACCTGCGAACATAAATAGTTGTTTCATTTGGTTTTGTATCTTCTTGTGTAGTAGTGGGTACAAATATGCTTGCATAATCTTGTAAAGACTTTTAATTTTTGTTTTGTTCAGTAACATAGGGAAGCCCTTTCTAATCTTATAAATTTAGATTTTTATGGACTTGTATCTAAATCAACCATATCTGTTTCTACACTTAATTTGTCTTAGTAGAAAACTTTCTCATTGAAGATCACATTCCTGCTTTTGATAATCTTTCTATTCTAATCATCCCAAAATCAAAATCTAAATTCTTCATATCCATAGCCAATGAAGAAACATGTCTTGGATTTGACATCTAACTTTTTGCAAGTATTAAAATCTATATACACATACAAAACACACCCAAAGATCTTTAAATAAAAGAGTTATACTTCTTTTCCTCTTTATATTTTCTCGGGCAATCTAAACTCCAAAGGAATTGATGGTCCATGGTTGATCAAGTAAACTACAGTGTCAATTGCATCAGCCTAAAATGTTTGAGGTAACCCTGAATATAACTTCATGCTTCTGGCTCATTTATAGATGATCCTGTTCATCCATTCAATAATGTCATTTTATTATGGTGTGCTTGGAACGGTCTTTTCCATTCTGATACCATTGACAACACAATACTCTTTGAAACATTTATCAATGTACTCTCCTCTATTATCAGATCTTAAGTATTTCAACTTTAAACCTGATTCAGTTTCAACCATAGCCTTCAATTTCTTGAATGTTTAAAACACATCAGATTTATTTTTTAGAAAGTAGACCCATACCTTTTTACTAAAATCATCAATGAAAGTCACATATTACCAAGAACCTTCAAGAGATGTTACTAGAAAAAGTCCCCATAAATATGTATGTACTAGTTCTAGCTTCTCTTGGTTTTAAGGTCTTGCCAACTTTTAAGAAACTAAGCTTCTTTTATTTTCTAAGAACATAACTTTCATAAATGTCTTGATCAATATTTTTTTTTTATCTCTAAAAACTTTATCTTCGACTGAAGTATCTTTATTCCTTTTTAACTCATATGGCCGAGTTTACAATGCCATAGCTGTGCTTGATTTTCTGCTTCAGTAAAGGCAATGATGTTTGCAAATCTTGTGGTCATATGCAAGGTGTTAGTTTTCTTTCTATAAGCCAAAATCATTGCTCCCTTTGATACTTTCCACATACCTTAAAAAAAAAGGATTGAATAATCATTATCGTCAAGTTGTTCGACAGAGAAAAACTTCTTCTTTAATCTATGAACATGCCTTACATTTTGCAAGTTCTATATAAATCAATTATGTAACAACCCTATAATGACAAGTAATATATTTAGAAAATTCATGATTTTTTTTTCAAAAATTTCAACAGGGTTTCCTCTAATTTAGCATATCCTAAGTTATCGATAAAATCAACATCAATCCCTAATCAACCATTTCCACAATTCAATGTTCTTATTGTACTCCAACATATTTTAATCAACAATATTTCACTTTCTCTAACATGTCAACTCAATGAATAATTATTTTGCTAAAATGAAGAAAGAATTATCTTAACCATGATACACAAATCATAGATTATAGATTTAATATACTTCCTTCAATCATATATAATCTTTTAAATACAATTTATCAAAAATGATATTAACTACATGCTTATATATATATATATCACCATTATAATTAAATAATATTTACATAACAGAGTACAAGTTAAATAAGCTAGTCCATTTAAATTCATACATACCCAACTTTATAATCTTTAAAATATATAGAAAATAATATTATTATCAACAATTTACATATTCAAAAGATTTACTGGTAATAGAAGTAAACTCTAAAACTACTAGGATCCGCTATATTGAGATGAACCTGCATAATGATTCAAAAGATAATCATGGTCAATTAGGATATTTACATTTGCATTAACATATAAATATATACATTAGTTATTTATAAAATTTTCACATTTACTATCATCTTCTAAGTACTATTCACAAATCAATAATTCAAAATTTAAATCTGTCCACATCATAGATCTTCAATTCCAAACCAGTATAGTTGGACTACCAGCACTAGTTCCATCCCGGCATTAGTTTCATACTGGCATAGTTGGACTTCTAACACTAGTTCCATACCAGTACTAGTGCCATACCAGCATAGCTGTGTATTCACAGGGACCAGTTTTATGTCAAGATAACTGGTCTACCAGTTGCCTATTCTCAGAGCACCGGTTCCATTCTAGGATAACTGGCTCACAAGTTTTCCATGTTAAAAAATAAATTATCATGGAAAAATCTACCAACATTCCATATAAAATTTCATTGATTGAGGGAAAATTTAAATATCTAAAGTTCAGAGAAAGAAAAAATTCCAAGATATTAAACACCTATTTGGTGTTTGCGTTTTACTAGCTAAACTTATCTGCTGAGTTGTTCTTATAGCCTCGTTCACTCCTGAAGGTTCATTTTATTACCAATTGAATTTTATTTCAACAAAATCAACTTATCATCAATTTAATTATTACATCAACAACATCACCACAAAACCACTTTATTTATCAAACCAGCAAAACAACTCATTGTTAATTTAATTACTTCATTAACGCATCACCACATAATTCATTTAATTTTCAACAACAATATCATCACTAACATAATTTCTTTATCATCAATATTACCACATAACTCATTTAATTATCACTCAATAATATTAACCCATCACTAATATAATTTCTTCAGTATCAATATTATCACATAACTTATTTAACAATCAAACAACAATATTAACTCATCACTAATATAAGTCCTTTATCATCACTAATATAATTCTTTTATCATCAATATTATCACATAACTCATTTAACTATCAAACAATAATATTAACTCATCACTAATATAATTCCTTCATCATTAATATCACCATATAACTCAATTAATTATCACTCAATAATATTAACCCATCACTAATATAACTCCTTCATCATCAATATTACCATATAACTCAACAATTAATTATTGATCCAACATTTTCATTTATTTTCTTTCTCTCGGCGAAACCTTTCCTCAAAAGAACCCATACCTATATTTTCAATTTCACAAATTGAAACATTACCCACTATTATTTTATTTATTAAAACATTAATTTTTTATAATTTCATAAATTAACCCATTAAACCTCACAACTCATACCATAATTACATACTAATATAATAAAATAAAATCTTAAAATACTACATATATCAATTTAATTGAGAGAAAAAGATCTGTTACCTTTTAATTCAAAGAAATAAGAGATGGAAATCTTGAAATCAGCACACAAATTTCCTTCCTCCTTCCCTCCTTATTTTCCTCTCAATGCCTCCCCTCTTTAAAAAAAAAAATCATTTGTTCCCCTTTTGAGATTTTCTTGTTCAAACCCTTCCTAATAAACTTTAATTACTAGTTACATCTCCCTTTTTTTTGTGAATTTATTTGGATGAACTTTGATAAATTTCACTCAATTCTTTTCCCTCTCAAGTCCTAACATGGCCGGTCACTCCACCCTTAAATCCACTCCTACTTGTTTATTTATTTACAAGTTTTCCCTCCCTTTTCATTTAAGTCCTTCCTTGTTTTGTTTTAAAACCATTTGGCCTAAAAGTTTGACTTATTCAATTTAAATCCTTGTCCCACACTCACATTATTAGATAATAATTTCCACTCCTTTAACTTCTCTCTATATAATTATTTGTCCCTCCTTTTTTAAAATCAAAATACATGAATTTACCAGGGAGTTACAAATACATTGTCTTCATTTGCTTATCTCTTATACCCATAATATCAATTGGTTGTCCATTGGTCAGGTAGACTACAACGTGATCTCCAGCAACATAGTTTTACATCATTTCATGATATGGTATATAGTGGAATAAAACACCAGAATCAATAATCCAATCATCAATTGGACTTTGTACAACAAGAATAAAAGCATTTTATACCTCAGCTATAGTAAAGTTTACAGAGTTAGCTTTAGGTTTTTTTTGATTTTGTACAACTCCTCATGAAAGGACCAGATTTGCTACAATTCCAACATTTAACGTGCTTTCTAAGTTGAAACTTGCTTTTACTTCTGTATCTTCATTTTGATTTGCCTCTGGATAAGCCTCTATCTTGTCTCATCCCTCGAGTGTTGATGTAGAGAGCTGAACCTGAACTTAAACTTTCACCCGAGTCTTTTCTTTGTACTTTTTCAGCCAAAATCAAGTCTCGGGGATCATTATATATCAGTTTGGATTTTCCAGCTAAGTTGCTCACAGCTGTTCTCATACCTTCCCAACTGCTTAGAAGTGAAGCTAGCAAAATAAGAGTATGAATATCAATAGAAGACAATTGATTTGTGATGGTATTAAAATTGTTAAGGTGTTGTGTAACAGAGGTGCCTTCAGTCATCTTTGAATTGAACGACTTCTTCATCAAGTGCACTTTATTATTTGCTAAAGGCTTATCATACATCCCAAGCAAAGCTTCCATTAATTTTATAGTGGATATTTTTTTTTGTAAAATTATGAGCAACTCTTTTTGATAAGGATAGCTAGATAATGCCCAAAACTTATCTATCAAAAATTAGCCATTCTTCTTATTGTATATTCTCAAGTTTGCTCCCTAACAGAGAAAGATGAAGTATTTTTTTCCATATAGATGGTCTTCAATTTGTATTTTCTAATATCCAAAATTTATCCCATTAAAATTTTCAATTCTAGCAGCCTTTATTTTATTTGTCATTTTTAATACTTCTTGGATTTGAATATGTCAAATCTGACCTTACGGATGTGTCCAGAATGAATAAAAAATTGAAAACGACACTGAAATCACCAAAATCAGACTTTGGATAGCTGAGATCTTATCAATCAAACTTTTAGATTACTGGATGATGCAGATAAAACGGCGTTTCAGTTGAAATAATGTTTGCAATGAACTAGATCAAAAGCCAATATACTGATGTGACTATGATGACATATCAGACACGTAAGCAATACGAGCCCATAAATGATGACGTGACATATCCATGTGGTTTTTTATCTGACGTGTACTGATGACGTGACTGATGACTGTGCAGAATTGTTATTATAGCTGATAACTAGATGTTGACGTATCAGTCAACCCAGTTCAGTTGCAGCTATTTAGGCAAAGAAGGAGCATGTGGCGCGTCGGTGTGCCTGAGCAGTCTTGACGTCAATGCGTGTTAGGGCGTGTGGGCATGTATGATGTCGGTTATTTAACGAGTTTTCACCAATGAATTCGTCTTGTCTTACTCTACATAATGATATGTTCAAAAACATGTTTTGGGAACTTTGATTTTTGAGTTTGGATCAAACACCTTTTTTTTCAAGAACAAGCTCTGATACCAGTTGTTAGGACATTCCAGAACTCAAACACACATAAATTTATGTGGTTCAACAACTTGCCTACTGCATGGAGCTACTAATTTGTATTAATCAATCAAGAAAACAATGCAAACAAAAAGTGAAGAGAAAACTCTTCTCAACTCAACTCTACCCATTTAAACTCTCTCTATTCTATTGCTCTTGTTCTCTGTAACTCTCCTCATCTCTTCAATGTGTCTAATTATAGACAAAGCTAGGGGCAAGAAATCATGGCCATAAATCATGGCAAAATATTTGCAACATTTATGCCTTCACTTTGTGCTAAGTGAGAGATTAGATATTTCCACTAAGGATATAGTAGACGTGGGGCATTATTTGTCTCTATGATACTAACAGAACCATCCTTCAAAAAATACCATAAGAAATTAAGAGTACAAAAAATATGTAAGAAAGCAAACAAAGAATGCAAGAAAGAAGATGAAATTGTACGGTGCAAATTAAGAAATTAAGAGAACGTGAGGAGGAGACCGACTCTGCCATGCGGTTCAATGAAGAGCAGCTCAACGAATAAGAAAAAAAAAGATCTATTAAAGATGGAGAACGAATTCGGCACATCTTCTTGGAATTCTTCTTTAATTTCTTGAGGGAATGTTTGGAGATGATGTGGTCGTTTCTTGAAGAGGAAAGGAGAGAATATATGCTCTAATGTTTTAGAGGTTGCAGAGAGGGAACAATGCTTTAAGGCTTTTAAGTAGTTATCTCTGGTGAATTTTAACTAACTAACTAACCAAACCGCTACCTTTTCCCTCCCTCCCTCTCTCTTCCTCTATAAAAGCAAGAAGCCACTCTCACCCTCTTACTTTCTCTCTTCATTTTTCCCGAGAAAAACAAAAGGAAAAGAAAAGAATCTATACAAGAAATCAACCATGCAGAGCTCAAATTCCAGCAAACGAATTTCTGACTCTCAGACGAAAACTTTCCTACCTTTCTGCTGTAGTTCTTTCAATCTGCTTCTCAATCTGCCTCCCTCAATCCCCATTTCATCTTCAGGTACTCACTTTCTCTCACTTTCTTGCATTTTCTTTCACTTTCTTTTCATGCAATTTTCATGAGATTTGAAGGTCAACTTCAGTCACTATTAGAGTGATACAACTTCCTTTCACGTTCTTGCATTCTCTTTCTCTGATCACTTATGGGTTTTGAAGGTCAACTTCAGTTCTTTTAAGGATTGCCATTAGAGGGATACAATTTTCGTTCATTTCTTGCATTTTCTCTCTGATCATTTATGGGTTTTGAAGGTCAACTTCAGTTCTTTAAGGATTACTATTACAGTGATACAACTTTCTTTCACTTTCTTTCTTTGATCGTTTATGGGTTTTGGAGATCAATTCTGGTTCTTTAAATATTATGACTTTTCTTGCATTGGTTTTTGATATAGGTGCTGGCGCAGCCATTGCGCGATTATCCTCGATATTCTGATGCTGCTGAGCTCCCTCACATTCCGAAGGCTTTCAGAATGGACTATATGAAAATGGAGAGGAGCTTCAAGGTCTTTGTGTACCCACATAAGACCACCGCCTGTGATAAAACAAGGAAGATTGATGGCAAGTATGGGAGTGAAGGATTCTTCTATCAGAATCTCAATCAGAGTAGGTTCTTGACCAGAGATCCTGATAAAGCTAACCTTTTCCTCATTCCCACTTCTTGTCATTCTCTTCCTGCTAAGGTATAACTTTCATGCATGTTGATATGGTTCTTGGAAGTTTGATTGCAACTGATCAAGGAATTTTGAGCATCTTATAGTGATAACTATACGATCTCAAGGACAAATTGTATAATTAATGAACGGTCTGATGTTCATATCGTTATGTACAGGGAAGATCGGTGGATGAAAGGGCTATTGCTGTCCAGCATTTTGTCAACAGCCTTATTTCTGAGTATCCTTATTGGAACAGAACTTTAGGTGCTGATCACTTCTTCATAACCTGTGCAGACATTCATGTGACTGCTAGTGAACGAATTTGGAATCTTATGAAGAACTCAATTAGAGTTATGTGCTCTCCAAGTTATAATGTGGAATATGTTCCTCATAAGGATATTTCTCTCCCACAAAGAGTGCAGCCATTTAATGTTTCTGTCTCACAAATCAGGCCGCCACTTTACGCTTTTATTGCACCAACAACACAGCCATCAACTCTTCCTGCTGCTAAATATAACATGAAGAGCAGGTACCGAGACCTCTTATGTCCCTGGACTATACTAGAGCAGGAACATAGTAAAAATTGAGGACTACTTATCGATTTAGCATAACATTTAAAGGGCATGAATATGTTGCAGGGCTATTCTAGGTTTCTGGAGAGGTCTTAAAGAAAATTATATAAGAAAGAGTTTGGTCAATGCCTGGGAGAATGACTCCGAACTTGACATAAAAGGAATCCAAACAGAAGCTAGTACTACAGAAATACGTCGGCTGTACCATAAGAAGTTCTACAGCTCAAAGTTTTGCATCTGTCCTGGAGGCCCTCAGATCGATGGTGCTATAGCAGTTGCAATTCATTATGGATGCGTTCCAGGTGATAGATCAATTCTTCTCTCATATCTTCTCTTGTATTGTATAATTAAGCCTTTTTTTACAATTTGTTTCCTAAGCAGTCCGTGTACCTTTCTGCAGTTATCATGTCTGATTACTTTGATTTACCATTCAACGACATTCTTGATTGGAAGAAATTCTCTGTAATCCTCAAGGAGAGTGATGTGGATGGACTGAAGCGAATCCTTTTAAACATACCAGATCAAGAATATCAAGTCCTGCAGACCAATACAGTCATGGTACTTCACTTGTGAAATTCACTCCCCAAAATGCCTCTCCTGAGGATTAGTTTCATATATATTGTTTTCCTCGAATGTATTAAACATTCTTTGATTCTGAACTGTCTCATTTCCTTAATTGCCTCTACTACTGAATCAGGTCCAGGATCACTTTCAGTGGAATCTACCTCCTGTCAGACTTGATGCATTTCATATGGTTATGTATGAACTTTGGCTCCGCCGTTACGTTACCAAGTATTAGTGAGTTGGTGAAGCTTGATCCAGCGGAATCACAGTTGAAAACCAGTCTGGAAGTACCAACCATAAAGATGAATCTTTGCTTGTTTTTGATCCATTCCATTTTTCATGACATATTTCAATTTTCAAACAGATGTCAGATGAACCCTTTCTATTCATTTTCCATCTAATGAATTGATGCATTTCCCTCGTAATAACACTTCAGCTTTTGCTTTCATATTTGATGTTCGTATCAACAGATGCCCATGAGGTGTGCTCTTTGCGCTTCAAAGCATGTATTTAAGCCGAGAAAAAAGCACGCGTATTTGATAAAAAAGAAAGCACAAAACAAGGGAAAGAAGTTAATAGGAAAATCAAAGCTCAGCCAATACGTAATTCTGCAATGTTATGGAATATATAAAAGATAATGAATGGAATGTCTGAAGCCTAAAGTAACCTATAAACAATCTCGCGATGAACTTCAACTGCTTGGTGAACTGAATTATACAATGCCTTTTCAAGACACTTCAACTCGCTTTTCTCTTAAGACTCAGTCCTTCATAAATCTCCAGAAGATCCAATTAAGTTCCCATCGATTTTGACATAAAATAGATAAAAGATAATCACGTCAAGTTAAAATAGGTAAAAATCACGAACCTTAAGCAACAACAATCACGAACCTTCAAGTAAGATCTCTAATCATCCTTCTAACTGTCGTTTTATAAAGAAGAAGCTGGCAATAAAAAGAGAAATGTGCAGTTGGTAAATGGCAACTTGAAATTCTGAAAACTTTATGGCAGAGGAACCCTAATATTGTATTAGAGAATTCACCAGGTGAGGAAAATAAATTCACGGACTGTTTCATGATTTGTTTCTACTTTTTATACTTGTTATTTTTAATTCCCAATGAAGTTAAACTGAGACATGGGCCTCACGGTTTAGCTTTGGTTTACTCCTGAAACTTTTAAAAAGATTGCCCCAAGTATCAATGGGATTGATTACCTCAAGCAAAAAAAGAAAAAGAAACAGTCTTTAAAAAGCAACCCCAAACGTAGCTGGGAAGAGTAACTCCAAGAGCAACCTAGATCAGATGGCCAAGCAGACAAACAATAGAACATAGAGGGGAAGAAAGAACAGAGAAATGGAATGAAATCTTCAAGGAAAACCAAAGAGTGAGATTAGTGAAAGCCATGTAGAACCTTTCGAGGATACAATTGACCACTGCCATAACTTGACACAAAAGAGTCCTTGGAAGCCCTTCCACTCCTCAAAAGGTTTCAAGACAATTGCTCAATGTTTCTCTATGTATGATAGGGCTGCAATGTTATGAAATATCCAAAAGCCAATGAAAGGAACGTCCGAAGCCTCAAGTGACCTATTAGCAATCTGACGATGAAACTTCTGCTTTTCTCGCTCATACACTTCAACTCGCTTTTCTCTTATACACTTCAACTCGCTTTTCTCTTAAGACTCAGTCCTCCATAGATTATGAGCAGATCCAGGTTCTAATAATCTACTTCCATGCATGTTTAGAGCAGGTAAAGTAAAATCAAGAGTGGTTGGCACGGTGATTGTATGATTTTATTACATGAAGGCGAAGCTGAAATTGAGATAAGTTATTAATTTTTTAATTCTGTCAATCTGATTTATATTTTTAATGAAATTAAAAAAATTAATTATGCTTAATACCTATAAAAAATTCATTTTAAAACAACTCTTTAATGATTAAGTTAATATCAAACAATTCTATTTAAAAAAACTCTAGAAATAAATATTTTTCTGGTAGCAAGGAAAAATCGAAGCTTATCAGGTCGGAGTGGTGTTTTTTCTCGTCATTTGTTTTGATAATGTACATGTGGTCATTGGTTTCCTAATGGTATGGAAATTGTTTGGTTTTTTCTTCCAACAGCAAACAAAAAACAATCAATCAAAGTATATATTTTGGGATCTTTCTTTCTTTTGACAGCTGCCCTGCGCCTGGATGTAAGGATTACAGACACCACATATCTCCACATTGGTATGATATTGTCCACTTTGGGCCTAAGCCCTCATGGATTTGCTCTTGGGCTATACCCAAAAGGCCTCATACCAATAGAGATATTTGTCCATCCTTATATACCCTTGATCCTTCCCATTTCTAACCAATGTGGGACTTTGGTCGCATACCCAACACTGGATTCATCCATTCATTTATGAGTTTCTAGCTTCTTGTTAGCTATTCTCAGGTAAAGCTGCGATAAGCATGTTTTAGCCAACTTTGCAATTTTTAATTATAGCTATAATTAACAAAAGAAAAAAAAAAGGTGATGAAATCAAAGTTTAATAACTGATAAAATTGTTTCAAACATACAATCCAATCCTCAGAGTATTTTAAAGCTGGCAAAACCTAAACAGGACAAAGAAAAGCTAGTTGGTGCTGATGATGATCATGTTCACAAGTATTCACAGGGCATATGATAGCGGCAAAGAGGACACATGTGACTAGTTTGCAACCACTTAACAATGCAATCTGAGTGATAGACATGCGAGCACGGCATCCGAATTGCTTCACTCCCTGCATCAATCTCTTCCATACAAACAGTGCAGTCTCTCGCTGACGCCAAGGCGTCCAAAACCACCCTTTCCAATGCATCAATAGATGACTTGGTGGCCGGGAATGGCTTTGCCTCAACCTCCATTGACTCCCTCTCAGCTCTAGCAATATCATCTTCTTCATTACGAAGTCTAGCTTCTTGATAGACTGTCTTCCGTATTGAGACAAACATGAATACGCCGTTAGAAGTATCAATGCCATGCGCCTTGGTTGTAATTTCGAATAGTATCTGTGATATCTTGATTCCAGGGATGCCCATGTCGGTCAAGATCTCTTTGAAATCATTAATGTGATGACTCGGTGAATCTCCAATCGGAATGTGAATAATTTTGCGGCTTATGGCCTCGGGTCTTCTATACACCCCATGAAGAGAGTAGATCTCTCGCTTGTAAAGCAAGAAGTTCACAGGGAATGTTGTTGGTAGTTGGTCAATATTGACATGTTGCGAGTTTCTATATGTTTTGGGTTTTAATCTGACAATAAAGTCGTAATTGATGGGATTCTCCATGATTGAGTTGAGAGAGGAAGAAGGGCAGTGGGGTTTGTGACAAAACGAAGAAGCTAATGAAGGCAGTGGATCTAGCAGCTAGGGTTTGTGGAAATATACGAGTCTTTGTTTGTTGATTTATAGGCATAGAATATCGGTTGACAAATGTTTTCCTGGTTAGAAAAGGATTCCTGATTCCTTAAGGAATTCGGAATTCTCAAATTAAGGTCGGCTAGCTGAATTGATGAGATTAATTCCTGATGATCATTATCTATAGATAAGGCAGCATTTTCCAACGCAATCTGAAAGATAAGATCACTCAACCGAAGGATTTAGCTAGTCTTGTGCACAAACGCTTGGCCAATCATTCATGCCCTTCGTGTAAAGATAAAAATAATGAACAAATTGAAAAATCGGGCTAGTTGTTTCGACATGATCTGATCCAACACAAGCTATAAGTTGTCTCAATGCAATCATTTAACGTCCACTGCATGGGGCTATTTGAATAGTAAAACATATTGGACGCATAGGGAAAAAAAATTATGTCAAATTAAGAGAATCACAAGAGAAGTATCAAAATTTTACAGTAGCCGGCGCCGGCCCCCTTGTGAGAACAAAAACAACAATTTTGGATTTATTTCTTGGTTTCATCATTAACAATGGAACATTGTAGTATAAACACAAGTGCTAGACATGAGAGTCCGCAACCCACAAAACAGAAAAGTATAAACTGAATATCCACTAGAGAGGAAGGAAAACACATTCCTTAAAATGGCCCTGGGAAACCGCATATCAGCCTCTGTTTTGAGGTCAGTCTTGGTGCTCTCCTTTCTCCTCGTCATCTCCATGGCTGAAAGTCGCATTCATGGCAGTAAGTACTTTAGATAGCATTACTTTGTTCTGAAAATCCCTTGTAAATATTAACTTATGTTTTCATGAAATATATTGACTTCATTTTCTTTCAAATGTTAAACAATGTCTGATGAGCAGCTGCTGGTTTCTTCGCCAAAAGTACCCCAGAATGTGATGAAGTGGTTGGAGCAGCAAGTGGAGACACTTGTTTTACCATTGCACAGTCCTTCAATTTGACAGCTGCATCCTTTGATGCTATCAACCCCAATCTCAACTGCAATGCTCTCTTTGTAGGACAGTGGCTCTGCGTTGCGGGGTCGGTCTAAGTTGCCGAGTTATTGGTTACTCCATTTAATTCAAAAGAAGCACTGCCTTTACCCCCAAGGGTTGATTGTTTGCTTCGCTTTCGATTATCACTTAGCCTTTTTTCTTGTTCTTGTAATTCCAAGAGAATGTTGAGATAAGAAAGATTCTCATGAATGTATGAGAATCTGCATTCACATGAATAAGAATAAAATGCTATCCATTTCATTTTTCTGGAAATAAGTAAACCAGACATTAGAACTTAGATATCAAGGCCAGATCGAACTACATCAATTTTGAATTATACTGTATCTGTCAATTTTCAAGATCCCATGTTCGGTATATCTTGTTTCAACATAACTATAAATCTAAGCAAAACGCTCAATGCACACAGCAATTATGAAATGATATAGAAATGTGAAACATGCTGTTCAGCTTGGAAACTGTTCTTAAGTCCTTCACCCATTACCATACTCTTTGCATGCACATTGTCATTTTCTCAGCATGCAGGAGATCATGAGTAACAGCAATAAGACAAATCTGATTCCAGAAAGCTTTTAATTATCTGTACTTGTTTTTTGGTAAGTGAGAAAAATTAATAGATTGAACGTGTTGATTGTGATTTTGTAACTTCGGTGTGATAGATTATTTATTTTAATGAGTACCAATTATTGTTTTCTTAATTTTATGGTTAAGTTGAAATTTTAGGTTTTTAGGATTTCTTGCGCTATATGAGGATTTTGTTTACAGTAATTTAAGATAATTCAGAGAATAAATGTTTTTTTTTAATCATTGTTAAATAAATTGGCGCGAAGATACAGTTAGTGATACTAGACCACTAAAATGGCATTATGGTTTTTGTATTAGTAAATTTTGTATATGGAATTTTGTATACGAATCAAGTAGTGCTATGTGCTTTTAACTCAAGAAACCAGCAATCTAGGGAAAATGTTGCTTATCTTTGCTGTTCAGGATGATGCAGAGATATCAAACTAAATGTACAAGCTCGAACATCTTCAGCAGTTCACTACTTTCGTTGTCCTAAGCCACTGATGTTGTTATGTGAAGGGGAAATCCGAGGATGAAAGTGTTGTGTGTGTTCTCGTACCATGTGATGGTAAGAACACTATATTTATTGAGAAGAGAGGCAGCTGACCCTTTAAATTTTAAAGTTCGGGTACTGTAGTGGCAGATTAGAAAATAGAAAAGAGGAAAAGAAAATTAAGAGAGAAAAGGAGAAGAAGAGGCAGCAGAGTAGCCTGCGTTCTTCCTTCTATTTCCAGCTCGTTCACCGTTGGATCGGGCTGAGATTTTGACCGCAGTTTCTAGACACGTTGATCTTCATTCTGGACGGTTGGATTGAAGATTGGTGGTGTGGAAGCTGGCCGTTTTAACAGAAAACGGGGCTGTCAGTTTTGTGAGTTTTTCTTAAATAATTCTCTTTTAATCTTGTTGTAATCCGAGAATAAGTTGTTCTTGATGATATATATGTTGTATCCCTTAGTTGAATATGAGGAAGAATGATTGTGAACCCATTATTTGTTAATAGTAAAAGTTTTTAGGTGGACGACGGTCCCGTGGTTTTTCCCGCATCGGATTTTCCACGTTAAAAATCTTGGTGTTGATTTTGTGATTATTTGCATTATATTTTATCATTGTTTGATTCTGTTTTACTGCACAAAGAGGGAAAGAATTGGGACTTGTGAATTGTGAATTGTATTTCGCTGCATTGATCCGAGTAAATTGGTGTCCGGTTGTTCCGAGTTTTCTCAACAGAAAGGTCTACTGCTGTCGAGGATTTTGTCAAGAGCATTATTTCCCAGTACCCTTATTGGAACAGAAGTTTAGGTGCCGATCACTTCTTCATAAGCTGTGCAGACATTGATATGACTGCTACTGCACGAATTGCTAATCTTATGAACAATTCAATTAGACTCGTGTGTTCTCCAACTTATAATCATGAATATGTTCCTCATAATTATGTATCCCTCCGACAAAATGTGCAGCCATTTGATGTTTCTTCTGCTGGAAATAAGACTTCGAAAACGTAATTTAACATGTTTGTCATATTCCTCATATCAGGAATATAACTACGTAGTTTCATATCAATTACAACAACACTAGCTGAATGGCATGTATATGTTGCAGAACTAAACAAAACTAGCTTTCTGGAGAGGTCTTACTGATTCTTTTGTTAGAAAGAGGTTGGTCCACGCTTGGGGGGGTTATGGTACAGAAATGGACATCAAAGTAGGACTAAAAGCCAGTACTGAAAAAGGACGTTGGTCATACCACAAATTAAAATTTATACAAGTCTAAGTTATGCATCTGTGCTGGAGGCCCTCAGCTCGATGGCGATATAGCAGTCGCAATTTATGGATGTGTTCCAGGTGATATACAAGTTCTTCTTTCATCTCTTCTCTGGTATGGTATCTTAAAGTGTTGTGTTTCCGTTGTTTCCTAAGAAGTGCGTATAACTTTGTCTGAACACTATGATTTACCATTCAAAGACGTTCTTGACTGGCATCAGTTCGCTGTAATACCCGAGGAGAATGTTATCTTTGATCCATGGGGTACCCTTAAAGACATAAAGCAGCAAGAATATGCCTACCGCAATAACTTCTTCCCAAACAGGTACCAAATGAACCTTTCCCAGGTTCTCGTTTTCTAATCATTTTTACAAATTCTATTGTCTGAAACTTTTTTTTTTATTTTCTGAAACTTCGAAGGTTCGGTGCTGTGGATTTTAACCTCTTTGGCAGAGTACTTGGGAATACTACATATAGAGATAAATCTCCCAACGTGGTCATTTTACTTGACATTTCTCTCGATAACCTTCTTCTATTGCGTTATATGAAATACCAGAATGATTTGAGAGGTGATCAAAGCAGGATGTGCTTGAACCAGCAAACTTGTTGTCCCTTATCAAACAACTGAATCACCGTATGCATGCCCTCATTAGGCTTAAGCCCTTGGTTTTGCTTTCTCAGAAAAGCCCTAATGGCAATACCCATGAAAATTACATAATATTTTGAGTTCATGTTTCATATTTTTCTTGGCGGGATTCGATTAGGATTTCAGTTTTTTCTGTTAAGTGGACCAGTTTTAATGTCATCCATTGCTTTGATAAGGTATATTCATGAAGATTTTACTGTTAAATCTTATACCTAAGATGAGATAGCTGGCAGTCAGTGTAACAACAAAAACTTCAACAATCTCTTATAGAACACGGCGGTTATTCAAGATCAGCCTGTACTATGGAGAAGGGAAAGAACCATTTATTTGTGAACAAATTAGTTTACTCTATCAGAGAATGTACTATCCATCTTGTGATGGTCTATAACTATTTGATGACACGAATAAAGATAGTATTCGTTATGTGTTGAATACAGTACAAAGCAACAACCCTGCCTCCCAGCCCTAAGATTCATAGTTTAGCTGCCGAGATAAATTGGTTGCAGAGGACTCTCTGCCTTCTATAGAGGCAAAGACTGCCATTCGGCCCCATACTGAAGGGCTTTCAGGCTCGAGTAGTGATAGTTTTCAGTGCCCAATTTAAGCCCATACTTTTTATATAACAACCCGAATTCTAGATTTATGATCGCTACATAAACAATTTTTTTTTTTAAAGTTCTATATAGATACGAACTCAAACTTATATACAAATATTTCTTAAATCAATTAAATACGAACTCAAACTTATATACAAACATTTCTTAACTCAATCAAAGTTCAACTCATCATTAATAACAAAATTAATTTTTTATAATACAATTTGATTTTTTTAATATAAAAGTTAATATAATTTTATAATTTTAGAGCACTAACTAGATATTAAAAAAAAATATACAAATTACAACTAAAAAGACAGGTTTTAAAGGTCTAACAAAAGTGATTTGCTATCAAACTATAAACTTAAAAAGAATAAATAATGAGAGGGTAAGTTCAACAACTTAATGAATAGATAATCTTCAGTATATACACACAAGGTAATAGAACAATGAGACATATATATACAATTGGTACCAAAAAAAAATTCAATTGACGTTCCGCTAGTAAAATATCAGAATTATATGAATATAAAGAAAATATATTTAAGAATGACTCGAAAAAACATTTAGCATATTTAATACATTTATATAAGGATATATTCTATAATCCTATATGTTTTTTTAACTAGCTAGTTAATTTTCTTAAAACTCAAAATTTAACGATTTTTTTAAAATCTTATTCATAATAAAATAAATAATAAAATTAATAATAATTCACTAATAATCATTAATTATTCATCAAACCAATATGCAAAAGCTAATATTATAGCTAGAGACTAATATGAAATTTATCATATTTTTAAGGGTCAAATTGTAACTTTTATCAAATTAAAAGCTCCAGGGACTATACTGAAATTCTGACCATATTTAATCCTCAATTCTGTCCAGAATATCTCATTATACTTCAAGGACTATTCTAGAATTTTTCTAAATTTTAAGGTAAAATTATAATTTTTGTCAAATTAGAGGACCAAATTGAAGTGTTAAGATTTCATAACTATACAGGAATTCTACCCATAATTCATCTTTTATTCTGTTCAGAATCTCAGAATATGCTCCAGGGATCTATTTGTAATTTTTCAAGGTTTGGAGACTAAATTCTAATTTTTACAAATTAAGGGACCAAACCAAAATTTTATCATCTTCAACCTCAAACCTAAATTTTCTACAGATTACCTACTGTTATCTCATGATTTAACTACCAATTCATTAACCACAACAATCAACCATATAACATTCAAATTAATTCATCAATAAACCTAAAACACAATTTTTAAAATCTTAACATTCAATCAAAACAGAAATTCATAGCATAAAAAAGACATAGTTATTCATAATTTTATCTTTAAACTTATGTTTTCTCCAACTCCTTTCTATTTTTCTTCTAATTTTTCTTTTTTGTCTTTTTTTTCTTATTTTTTCTCGTTGGTTTTTCACTTTAAATTTTTTATCTCTTTTTTTTCTATTTATATTTATTAAATTTTGTTGAATTATCATAATAGCCTTTATTTATTTATTTTTATATTTATGTCTTCAAGGACTTTATACCCTTTTCATGTATCTTTAATTCAAAACGTTACATTGCGCATCCTCTTGGTTCTGTTAATTTAACAGCATTGCAGATTGGAAGAGACAACAAGGAGTATCTTTCCACTAACCAATCCAACTGCCACTGTTTTCCCTCCTTCCTTCCCTCCCTCCCTCCCTTGCAATTGACTAACTGTCTAACCCAATCCTCTTCTCTATCTCCCCCCCCATTTCTCTAGATAAAAGCACAATATATAGACTATAAGCCTTCACACTATTACTCCTCGAGCCTAATAAAATATTTGGCAAGTTTCACTCTTCAAATCCCAAGAAAAAACCATCATGAACAATCTTCAACGAGGACTTTCCTGTTTTTTGGTTATTCTTTCAATCTGCTTCTCAGTATATCACCCTCAATTCCCAAGTTCTCTTCAGGTACTCGCTTTCTCGTATTTTCTCTTCGTGTGCTTTCCCTCATTTTCTTGCATTTTCTACACTATTCATTTATATTTTCTTTAAAGATTAGGCCTTTTCATATATAGGTGCTGGCGCGGTCATTGAAAGAAAATGCTACAGATCCAGAAATCTTTTCTGAACTCTTCCATACTCCTGACGCTTTCAAAAAGGATTATAAGGAAATGGAGAAGAACTTCAAGATCTTTGTGTATCCCCATAACACAGACAAGCGTTCTACTGCCTGCAATAGGCCAACGGTGCTTGGCTGTTTTAGGAGTGAAGGATACTTCTATCACAATCTCAATCACAGTCGGTTCTTGACCAAAGATCCTGAAAAGGCTCACCTTTTCTTCATTCCTATTTATTGTCATTCGATGTCTCCTGAGGTATATCAATATGATTAAAAAAGAGAATTTAGCAGATGTGTTTCTTGAATTCTGATTACAAGAAGTTATCTTGGATGGACAAATTTTGGTGATGATGGTTTTCCTTGTGCTGTAGTGTTTTTCTTTATTACTAATTAGCGTTTTAGGGAGGCTTTTGAACTTTTGATGATGAATTTAGTTGAAAAAAGAAGATTAATTACATTTTCTTTCGCAGTATCAGATTGCTTTCTTAGTTCATTTTCTTAAGCATCGCTGTCCGTACATTGGCATGCTTCTCTGATTCGTTATACAATGTCTCTGATATTCATATTTCTATGTCCAGGAAAAATCCAAGAAAGAAAGGGTTATTGCTGTTCAGGATTTTGTCAATTTCCTTATTTCCAAGTACCCTTACTGGAACCGAACTTTAGGTGCCGATCACTTCTTTGTAAGCTGCTCAGAAGTTGATGTGGCTGCTACTGCACGAATTGCTGACCGTTTAAAGAACTCAATTGGACTCATGTGTTCTCCTAGTTATAATAGTAAATATGTTCCTCATAAGGATGTTTCCCTCCCACAAAGTGTGCAGCCATATGCTTATACTGAAGCCAGAAATATAGAAAAGAACAGGCAACTTTTATTTCTTAACCCGATGAATTCTGTCATGCCAGGAACATAACTACCATAAAGCTAAACAGCATGTATATGTTTCAGGACTATGCTGGGTTTCTGGAGTGGTGTTGAGGATTCTTATATAAGAGAGCAGCTGTACCTCACCTGGGAGTATGACTCAGAACTTTACATCGAAGCCAGAGATTGGCCTGCTAGTATTGAACAAGGACATTGGCAAGCACGTGAGGATTTCTACAATTCTAAGTTTTGCATCTGTCCTGGAGGCCCTCAGCTTGATGGTTTTATAGCATTCGCAATTCACTATGGGTGCATTCCAGGTGATAGATCAGTTCTTTCATCTCTTCTCAGCACTGGATTTTCTGAATTTGCAGCTTGATGGTTTTATTTGGATCTCTCTGCAGTTATCTTATCTGACTACTATGATTTACCATTCAACGACATTCTTGATTGGAGGAAATTTTCTGTAATACTAAAGGAGAAAGATGTCTATTCGCTAAAGAAAATCCTTCAGGATATACCGAAGCAAACATATGAATCTCTGCAGAATCACACATTCATGGTATATCTACTTCACTTGTCTGTAAAATTCACTCTGGAAAATGCTTCTGAGAATTGTATTAAACTTTGCTTGTAAATTTCTTGAATTCACTGAATCAGGTCCAGAAGCACTTTCAGTGGAACTTATCTCCAGTAAAATATGATGCATTTCATATGGTCATGTATGACCTGTGGCTGCGCCACCATGTTACCAAGTACCGGTACTAGCCATAAAGATGAGCAATTGCTGTCGATAAGCTTGAGAAATGTGTTGTATCCCACCTATTTTCCTTTTAAATAGCTATTAGATGAGATTTTCTTCCAGAAAATGAGATTGTTTACTGAGCCTATCTTCCTTGCTGGATGAGAGCAGCCTCGGTGCTGTGAATTTTCATCTGTTTTTTCATAGCAGCAAAACTTGTAAATTATTTTCCACAAGGATTGATGCATATGGTCAAATATAAAAAGAAATTAATGAAAGGATCCAATTGAGAAATTCAGGAAACCTTGAGGATCTAACTAAAAAAATTACAGGTTTGGGATACAATTGAGTGTAGGTATGTAGGTTTGGGATACAATTGAGTGTATGTATGTAGGTTTGGGATTCATAATTTATTTATTTTTATTAAGAGAGAGAAAACAAATGGTTTTTATTTTTATTTTTTTGAGAAAAAAATGAAAACCTGAAAAAAGAAAGAAGAAAAGGAAGAGAAGAGAAGGGCACAGCTGGGCCAACCCCTGAAAAGAAAATGAAATGGGCTGGCCAGTCATTAAACAGCGACTCCCTCTCATCACTGAAACCATCAAAACCCTACAAGAACAGGGACACCAGAAAAAAACGAATTCGAAGAGAAGGAAAGAAAGAAATGCAATCTCTATCTCCCCTTCGAAGCGCGCTTGGTTCTATTTCTGCTTCACTTCCTCGTGGAACTTTCAGCTCCATCTCCAGACACGCCGCCCCTCCAGGCAAGCTCAAGCTCTCTCTCTCTCTCTCTCTCTCCCCACCCAATTAGTTTGTTGGTTTACTTGATTTGAACAGATCGTTTGCATAACTGTGTCTTAATGAAGTATACTTGGAGTAGATACGTAATTTTTTGTATGAAATGATTGCTAAGGTTTCTGATTTAGTTGGTCTTTCCTTGAGCTATTCTCATTTGGGTTTCTTTTATTTTTTATATTTGATCTTAAATTTAGATTTAATTTGATCTCTTATGCCAAATTTTGTTTCTTTGATCTTAAAATTTAGAGTTCTTGAGTGCCTCGGATGTGGGTGAGCAAATGGCCTGTCCTTAGTTTGTCAGATTGGCGATCACCTAATGATCTTGATTTGCACAAATTATTTCATTTCATTATGCAATTTCATGTACTGAAATTTTGTGTGTTTTTTTCTTCTCAAAACTTTGAATTAATTGATACCAAAATAGTTGTTTGGATACTGAAGATAAATGGTCTAGTGAAAGAACCCAAGAAGGATTACAGTTGGTGTGAAGCAACTGCCAATCCGATAATCGTTGGTGGCTGAACAGATGCCTAACCTTGGATCTATGCCATAGATTCTATGTGTTTGAATTAATTGTTTGTGGAAACTATGTAACTATGGGTCGATTGAAAAAACAGGGTTGGTGACTATAAAATGGTCTCTGGGGAGGCAACAGCTGGGAAAAAAAAATGTTATGACCTACCCTTACATAGTTTAGAAAGATGCATATTTAGAATTCCACTGCTCAACATGTTTTTAATGATGTTATTAAGCAATTGAAAGGTTGTTCAATCATGCAGGCTGTTTAGAGAGACTTGGAGGTAGTTTTTGGTCTATTCATAATGTTGCCAGAGGAGAAAATGCAAGACACGCATCATGGTATTCTGGAAATTTTAGGATGAGTTTTGGTTCGTTGACTTCCAAGGAAGATGTTACCGTTCCATATGCTTTGACTTTTCAAAGTTTCATCCACTCCACGGGTCATAAAGACTTTGAAACAGGGAGAGATTCCAACCCCAAAGACTTTGCTGCAGGTCGGGAAGACTTTGAGATGGAGAGAAGTTCCATGCAGAATTCTAACCTTGAGACGGAGAGAAATCCCAGGTCTATGAACTTCTCTGCAGGTCGGAGAGACTTTGAGATGGGGAGAAGTTCCATGCAGAATTCCAACCTTGAGATGGGGAGAAATCCCAGGTCTATGAACTTCTCTGCAGGTCAGAGAGACTTTGAAATGGAGAGAGGTCCCCGGCCTGACTTCTATGCAGGTGGGAGAAATTCCAGGCCAATGGACTTTGTGAGAGGAGTAATAGAGCAAGAGGGTTCCCGATTTCCTCAGTACCATGTTGAGCTGAATGATGATTTTGTGTTCATGAAGTTAAAATGTAACAATACCTTTGTTGCGGTGACAGATTCTAAGGGAAATAAAAAGAAAAATGCTTCGATGACAGCAGGATGGTTGCAAAAACTGCAAGAGGGAGCAAAGCTCTCTCGGTATGCTGCTGAAGCAACTGCAGAACATGTTGGGCAAGCAGCAAGACAGCTGGGGTTGAAATCATTTGTGATGAGGGTGAATGGTTTCACGTACTTTAAGAAGAAAAGGCTAGCCATCACCAGCTTTGCTGAAGGTTATGGTAAGGGTGGTCTAAGTCCTATCAAACATATAGAAGATAATACTCGGCGTCCGCATAATGGATGCCGTCTCCCAAGGAAGCGCCGAATTTAGATAACAGCATGCTAGTTATGTTGAATTGACCCCGGGATAGAACTTTTTGTTTGGCGGTCAGTAAGAAGTTCACTGCAAGCAATCATGATAGTGGATACTGGTACCTATTCTGTTTGAGATAGCTTGTTCCAGGACGCAAGCTGTTGGCAACCAACAACGCTTGTTTTAGGCTGCAAATTCCATCGTTTAAGTCTCCATCTTCCTGGATCTGTAATTTATTTTTTTTGAACTATTTTTGGTAGCTTTTCAGGGCTTAAATTTGTGATGATCTGTTTTTTGAATTTTCCTTAATTTAGCCTACTGACTTAATCCAGAATATGTTTTTATTTTATTGAATAATCGAGATTTATCATTTTGACTTCCCAGATCGGGGAAATCCTGGGGATTAATGCACATTCCTTGGGCGATCCTCCTCCCTACCAGATACCTTTTCCAAGACCGTGACCTACACAAGCAACTTTTGTTTTTTTTTTTTTATTTAAACTAAATGAGAATTTATAAGTAAAGCTACTCCCAGAGTTCCCCTGCTTAACTAACTAGAGGCCAGAGGGAGTATTTTATTTTCAACTAACTGACACGACCACCTCCTCTCTCTCAAAGCGAAAGTCACTGTATCACTTCCTTTCTCCCTGAAAAAGCCATGAAGAATCTTAAACGAGGAGGGCTTGCCTGTTTTTTGGGTTATTGTTTCAATCTGCTTCTCCATCTATCCACCTGGATTCCCACCTTCTCAGGTGCGCTCACTTTCTTTCAGTATTGTTGCTTTTCATGCAATTTTCCATTTATGAACCAGTATTCCAACCTTCTTGGATGCAAGTTCTGTTCCTTTTTCATTAGTCAGCTACAGTTCTTTAATTAAGGATTACTGGCACTGTATCTTGTTTCTTTCACCGCTCATTTTCTTTCACTTTTGAACCCTTTTTCATGCATATTGTTTTTGATGTAGGGATCTTTTCAAGCTTATGCTCAAGAAGCTGGATTTTTTGGCGAAGTCTTTCACTTTCCTGAGGCTTTTGATCCTGATTATGAGGAAATGCAGAGGAAATTCAAGATCTTCGTGTATCCACATAATACTAGTTCCTGTAGTAATCCAAGGATGCTTGATGGCGAGTATGGGAATGAAGGATTGTTCTATCTGAATCTCAATTGAGTCGCTTCTTGACCAAAGATCGTGAGAAGGCTCACCTCTTTCTCATTCCTATTTCTTGCCATTCACTGCCTGCAGGGGTAAATTTTTACTGATATTGATGTTATAGTTGAATTCTACACGGATCCTTGCAATTGCTGTGCATGAAAAGTTCTAAAGATTGGTGGGGATGTGATAGTTAACTACTTCAATGAAGGGTTTGACCTTTAGAGGAAATAAAAGTTATTGATCACAATTTCTTTTTGCATTATAGTGAACAAGAGATTTTAGAAAGTCACTGTTCTAATGCATTGATACTACGTTGATGATGTTATTTTTAGAGATCAGAAGATGAAAGGGCTATTGCTGTTGAGGATTTTTTCAAGAGCCTCATTTCCAAGTATCCTTATTGGAACAGAACTTTAGGTGCTGATCACTTCTTCATAACTTGCGCAGACATTAATGTGACTGATGCTGCACGAATTACTAATCTTATGAAGAACACAATTAAAGTCATGTGTACTCCAAGTTATAATGATGAATATGTTCCTCATAAGGATGTTTCCCTCTCACAACGCGTGCCGCCACATGTTCTTACTCCCGCTGGAAATAACTCCTGCTGGAAATAACATAACGAACAGGTAACTTGGTATACTCTGCTGAAAATTTTTATTTTTTACCTAATGAATTCTATCTTATAAGGGATGTGTGTGTGCGTGTGTAACTTTAGAATTTCATATCATTTACCATGTCTTATATGTTGCAGGATTACTCTAGCTTTCTGGAGAGGTCTCAATGATTCTGATATAAGACAGAAGCTGCTTGAGGCTTGGGAGAATGATTTAGAACTTTTCATACAGAAAGGAAGGAAACCTAGTTTAGAAGAAGGAGATTTGCTGTACCATGAGGCTTTCAATAAGTATTGCATTTGTCCTGGAGGCCCAGAGCTCGATTGTACTATAGCATTAGCAATTCATTATGGATGTGTTCCAGGTGATAGACAGTTCTTCTTTCATACCTTCTCCTGACTAAATTCTCTAGTGTTGTATCTTTAAGCTTTTTGTTGCCGGTTGTTTTCTAAGAAGACTAACTTTGTGCAGTTATCATGTCTGACTACTATGATTTACCATTCAAAGGCATTCTTGACTGGAGGAAATTCTCCATAATACTCGAGGAAAGTCGAGTCTATTACCTAAGGGAACACCTCGAGGAGATGTTAGAGCATGAATATCGAGCCGTGCAGACCAACACCGTCATGGTACTTTTTTTTTTCTTTCTCACAAGCCCTCTACTCCGATTGTTTGTGAAATTTTATCTTGAAAATGCTTCTGAAGATTAGTTTCCTTTATATTGCTCTCTTTGAATGTATTAAACCTTCATTGTCTGCTGCCTGATTGCTTTAGTTCCCTACACCTTTATCAGGTCCGTAAGCACTTTCAGTGGAATCTAGTTCCAGCCAAATATGACGCGTTTCATATGACCCTGTATGACTTGTGGCTGCGCAACCATTTTACCAAGTATTACTGACTGAGTTGCTGCAACTTTCGTTCCATAAAGATGAACCTTAATTCTCCCTCCATTCAATTTCTCAAATACTGACATAGATATGATGTATAATATCACTCGAATTGCTTCTGTATTTCTCAAATATTGACATATGATATGCCACAGTTGCTACTTTTCAAATCGGTGTCATATGAGTTTCTCTCTCAAAATGTTGTTCTATTGTATCCATACGTGCTTAAATTTTGGAACTTCAGAAAGTGGTATTCACCAAGGTGAAATTCAGTAGTTTTGATGAAATCTTGAACGTTCCCTGAGGCTTTCGGTCCAGATTATGAGGAAATTGAGATGAACCTTTGCATTTCCAACGGAATCTTCGTGCCGCAAAGATGAACCTTTGCCTTTCCAATTCTCAGAAAAGTGTTGTGTGTAACTCAACTTTCTTCTATAGTTCTAAGGTTCTCTGTACGCCTGCCACCGTCACTCCTTTTATCGCGAAACCTTGTATTCCTGCCTTGCAAGATTCTTGTTTTCTTTGCAAAGTATTAAATACGTTTACTACCTAATATTGCTCTTTCATTGAAGTTAAGAAACCACTGCACTAATAATATCCTGTTTGCAAGCCTTCTTTACCACTTCGTTGAAAATCATTAGGTATAAATATGTTAATATGTTAGATACATTTGCCTCGTGAAATAGTATTTTTTTTTTAAAAAATGTTTTTTTATGACCATACAAAAAAAATATTTGGTTGCAAATAATTATGATTTTCTTTTTAATGACCATACAAAGAAAATATTTGGTTGCAAATAAACATGATAATAAGGAATTGTTCATATATAAAATCACAATTCTTGAAATGAGTTTTCTCTACGCAAGAAGGATATCTTTTGTTACAATAAAAACAAAAATAATATAGATTATTTAAGAATCAAATTCAATTTGCTTTATAAAAAGAGATATCAATGAACTTCTATGAAATAATTACACGAGATTTAGTCAATTGTCTTGATTGTGAGATATTAATGAGAATGAAGAATTCGTGTTATCAAAAGATTTCCTACAATTATTTTTAGTATAGATTGAGTGAATCATCCACTTTGATATCTTATTGAACAAAATGATAATATTGTTCCTCCATTGATAATTTTTATTTTATTTTTTGAAAATATCATGCATGATAATTAAAAAAAAAAAGGTTTCTACATTTTTTCAAATGAATGATTTGAAGACCTATTGGTTCTAAGAGCTGGTTGTAAAGATGATCATCCGCACCTTTTCTACTTATATATATGGATCTTAAACCTATAAATAAGAATATTCCTGAAACTCATAAAGAAAAAGGAAGTGAGCTAGATAAAAAGAGAAGAAACTTGGACAAAAAAAGAAGTAACTTGGACAGAAAAAAGGAAGTGACTTAGACAAAAAAAAAATTCCGATAACCTCATACCAATCAATCAAATATTAATTAATACGTGATCAATCAAACACTACTTGAAAAAAAAATACTCTTTTACTCAAAAATGAAATGTTCCTGGAAATTCTTTCTCTCATTAGACCATTTGTATCTATATGAACTAGGATCCCAATTCATCGATCTCTTGGTTTAAGAAACAAAAATAAGACGATCAAATCATTTCTTTTGACTCTATTTCAAATTCAATACATGTTAGTTGATCGTATATTTAATTAGAGTTCTATCATTTAGAGTATCATTTCCTATTTGATCCTTTTGAATTCCATATTTGAAGTTGAAATTAGATATATTCATTTAAAAAAATCAATTCAATATATTTTTTATGCAGCTATAGGTGTTATTTTGGATTTGAATAAGATTTTGGGTCAATTCATATTGATTGACTACCTCCATTATGTTATTGCTAGCAAATACCACTCTTTTGTCTATCTACTATAAACAAGATTCTTATTTTCTTGCAAAGTAACAAATACATTTACTATCTTGGACTTAATTAACTGTCATGTCAAGCTTTTTAGATTTAGCATGTTTATCAGACTCGTGCTATTTTGGGTTTGGCTAATTGATAAGTCTAAACTCTTTGGGTTTGATGTGTTTATCAAACCTATTTTATTTGGTTTAGATTTTTTAACTTACATTGTCTACGAGGAGTATTAATGCTAATAAATAAAAAAGTTTTCATCCCAATTCGAGATTGACCTAAGAGAAAACACAAGTGTTATAACTTTTTAAAATAGAAATGAGGTGTTAACCTAACTATTAGCTTCAATTTTATATTGTAGTATAACTAAGGTGCAGATCACAACATCAAATTCAACATGAATCGAGACCACCCTACCAGATTCAACAGCAACCACGGTATAGACTACCATGTCAGATTCAATGTCAAGTTCAATAACAACTAAGAATAGCAATAAAGGAGTAAAACATACAGCTACCGAAACTATAGATGCATTAGCTGATGAAGTAATAAAATCATCTTTCTTATTATTAAAAATCTAGTGACATCTTCATTTCCTAGTGGATTAGCAAAAGTGAGGAAGAAAGAAACAAAGCATGATATTTTTTAAATCTTTTAGAAGGTTTAAGTTAATATTTCATTATTTGATACAATCAAGAAAATTCCACGATATACAAAATTTCTTAAGGAACTATACACCAACTAAAAAAAGTTCAACATTATTGAGAAAATAAGAGTTGGAAAGAATGTATCCGCAATCATACGAAGAAAATTGCCTCAGAAATACAAAAATCCAAGTATGTTCACTATAGCAAAAGTGAGGAAGAAAGAAACAAAGCATGATAAAAATAATAACATTTAATATTTTTTATGCTATGAATTTGTTTTTTATATTAATGTAATTAACCTCATTATGCAAGATGATTTTGAGCTTATTTTGCAAATCCGTACTATCTTAGATACAATATAGATATAACAAATGTTAATAAAAACAAAGGTTATTGTTTGCAATTCATTACTATATAAGATAAAAGAAAGAGAAATAATTTAACAATTGTGTTTCTTATATAAAATTTATAGAGATTGAAGTTGGTATTTAGAATTTTAATAAACTTAAAGTGAAGACAAATAAACTAATGCAGAAGTTTTTCCATATTTATTCCTTTATTATTTATTTTAAGCATTATTCTGATTAGGAATTTATTTAGACAAATAAACTATTATTTTAGCAAAGAATTTAATAAATAAAAATTAAACATTTTAAATATGTTTTTATAATTAATTTGAGAGTTTTAACATATAACAATTGATATTATCATTTATATTTCTTTTTAAAATAATACATAAAGTTTGAATTTTTTGTTGTGGGGTTTACTTTTTAGTTATAAAACTAAAAATGATTATTTTTTTAATATTCCATGTTAGATAAATAGATAATTCAAACTTAAAAATGAAAATTCAATTTAAAAAGTTTGACCAAAAAATATTTTAATGTAATTTAAAGATATATTGAAGCCCAACATGTCTAGTTTATATATATATATATAAAGAATTTAGAAACAATATTTTATATTTAAACAAACTGAATAATTCAATTTTGTGTTGTGAACAAACCACTGCTTGTGACGTGGCAAAAGTTGCCAGAAGGAATAACTAACACTAACTGAAATATTAGTTAGTTATAACGTTTACTCCCTCCCTCTCTCTAACCGCCAAAACAACACTGCAGACATTAATTTATTTCCCTCTTATTAGTCCCTCAACTACCTACCTTTCATCAATCTGATCCTTCTATCAAAACACTTTTCATTTTCACTATTCAACACCATCTCTAATTATTTTAGCACGAGGAACAGTTTTAGGAAAGGAGATAGATGGGGACCTAATTGGTAAAATCAATAATTTCAGGACTTAATCAAGAAAAATTATAAGTAGTTTGCTGGCTATATAATCTGAGGCTTACCCCTTTAACCTCTCATCCTCCTCTTTCAACTAAACAACAAAGAATCTCCTCTCCTTTTCTCTCCTTTCCTCTAAAGAAAGAAAGGAATATTCAAGAAATGAACAACGGAAACGGTTTCAACCACCACCTCCCAATGTACGACCCGAGCTCAGACGATTCCCAAGGAGAAGGTATAAATAACTTTGTCGTTGAAGAGTTACCCTCCGATTATCCCTCGGACGATCTCCAAGAAGAAGTTCATTTCATTGTGAACCAATCCTCGGATGATTCTGAAGACAGCAGCGTTAACAACCAATCCTCAGAAGATCCCCAAGAAGGAGGCCGTGACGTCCACCAACACGATGCACATGACCACCAAGAAGAAGCCATTGTTGTCCAAAAAACTGATGATGGTCCCCAAGGAGGAGGCAGGGACGTCCACCAACACGCTGCGCTTCATCACCAAGAAGAAGCCATTCATGTCCATCAAACTGCCGATCCCCAAGAAAGAGGCAGCAATGACGGCGAAATACAAGCTGCACATGATCCCCGTGATGAAGCCATTCATGTCCATCAAACTGATGATCCCCTAGGAGGCATTGAAGTCTACCAAGACGCTGCACAAGATCCCCACGAAGAAGCCATTGATGCCCAACAAACCGCTAATCATGACCCTGAAAACATGAATTTTCTAGCAGCAGTCCTTCTTGCTGTCTTAATCCTTTATCTTAAGATTTGCTCTATTTGCCGCGGTAATATCGTAGGAATTGCCCTTATAGCTGTCGTAATCTTTTCTCTGTTAATCTTTGTGATCAGCTTTTTCTTTAACAAGTAGCACCACTTGCTTTTTGACTTTCTTGCCATTTCTTGTTCCTGTTCTGATCATTTTCTTGATATCTTTTCTGCTATCTTCCCCTCTTTTTTACCTCCTTTTTAATAATCTTTTTATTGTTTTTCGAGTTTAAAAGAACCGAAACGAAGCGTCTAGATGAGAAGCTTCCATTCAACTTGGTGACATCTATCAAAGAGAAGCATCTTTCTTGCGGAATTATGCAGCAATGGAGAGGGATTTTAAGGTGTCTGTGTACCCTGGTGCAAACGCATCAACATGTTATCACTCAACTGATCACAAGCTCAAGAGCAAATATGCAAGCGAACATTACTTCTTCATGTTTGAGCACTGATGATGATCATAAGGCTCATTTATTCTTTAATCCCGTTTCTTGTCAAAAATGGGGATTTCAATACATTTTCTCATTGTTTCTGTTCAAGTTTTTTTCCTTCTAAGGTCTGAGATTAGTACAGTTATTAAACCTTGACTACTGGCATAGTAAATTTGCAATCTAAGGTCTGTTCTGAGTCGGGTTTTAGGTTCTAATTAAGTTGAATTAAAAAATATTATTAAAGCCTCAAAATGTTTCCCGCGAATCACTCAGCTTACGTGGTGCAAATACCTTGTGGTGGTAAAAGCCATGAACATCATAGTAAAAGTAATAAATATTATTTTTAAATATATTTTTTATTGAAAAATATTTTTCATATATAAAAGAATAATTTTAAACCAGAAAAATTATTTTCAAAATCTTTAAAAACATTGCTTATAACGCAATTACAACAACAGCCTCAACCAACAAAAACTCATAATGCTCTCAAGACATCCTGAAAAGTAAAAGTCTTTAGTGACCCATTATGATTCATTTAAATATGTATTTTTTTATTACAAATATAGTCTTTAATTAAACCTAATTTATAGGAAGGTCCGGATGTAAGTTAAGTAAGATCACTTTAATTTTTTTTATTTTATAAAATAATATAAATAATATCATTTAAAAAAAATAAATTGTTTTGAATATTTTATGGTTTGATTATTTTTTTATTTTACAACCAAGTTTTTTAATATTATATTTTGCAATCTTAGTCAAAACAGATTTTGAAAATCAACAAAAAAAAAACAATAAAACCTAAGTAGATCTTTACCACCCACAAATCCCAACAATCCTTCTTCCCCCCACAGCATTCTCACCTAGCTACTTGCCACCACCCCCACCCCACCGTCGGTGCTCGTTGCAAGATTAGTGTGGTTTCCGACCTCTTCAACAAATCCACCCGTACAAAAGAAACACAAAATTCTCTCCCTTTTATCTCTCTCTTGCTCTCTAAATCTAAGAAATCCACAACTAGTTACCAAGTAAACCAAGAAGGTGCTTGGCAGGAACATTTGTTGTGTGATTTTCTTTGCTAATATTTTGAGCATGACTGAAATTTCTAAGCTTAAGAAAATGCTTGGCTGTTGCAAATATTGTTGGCATACATGTTAATGGTGGAATGAATTGAATATTTATAGTTCGACATTCAAAGGCACTATTGGTTTGAATTGGATCTTCTCTCAATGAATGATGTAAAATGGTATATGTAAAATGGCTTTAATTTTACATTCTAAATGGGAAATTCTCCTGCAAAGTGGATTGATGACTGGTTATTTGCTTTTAAAATTTAAATTACAAAGTGTAATATTCAGAAACTCGGTTGCAAAGTAAAAACATAACTAAATTTAAAGTTATTTATTAATTTATAAATAAATAAATAAAAACAAATCAAGATTTTAAATAAGTTTTTATTGAGCAAACCAAATTATAATTTAATTTAAGATTTTTATTGATCATACAAATCAATTTTATTTTTATTTTTATTGAAACTATCAATTTTATTTTTATTTTTATTGAAACTATCTATCTAATCTAAACTTTCAAATCACAATAAGATAGAGTTTTAAAACCATAATTATAAAAATAACAATAATTATTTTTACTTTTTAATTGTAGATGCCTTGAATTACTCGTAATTTACAACTATTTTTTTAGAAAAAAAAATCAGAAACATTACTGTAATGTCAACTCTTTTTCTTTTTTCTTTTTCATGTATGGAAAACTTACCCGCTTCCATTAATCTTGTGATAATTAAAGGACAAAAACAAGAAATTAATTTAAATTGAAAAAATATAATATTCAAAAACTTGATTATACAGTAAAAAAATAATCAAATCATAGTATTCTTAGAATAATTTATTAAATTATAAAAAAATAAAATGAAAACAAATCAAGATTTTGAATGATTTATTTAGTTAACCAAATTATAATTTAATTTATGATTTTTATCGGGTCACATAAATTTATTTTATTTTTATTTTTATTAAAATTTTACCTTATCTAAACTTTCAAATCATAGAAGGATAAAGTTTTAAAATCGTAATTATAAAATAACAAGACACTTTTCTACTTTTTAATTGCAATTAGTCGTAATTTGCAAAATAAACAAAGAGAATAAAACGTTTGCAAAATAAACAAAAAGAATTTGTCAGAGCATTTTAAATGAGATATTCTTCGAATTTTCCAGAGACATTGGAAAAACGGCTGCGTCTCTCTCTCTCTCTCTACAAAAGAAATTCTTTCGGCCGCCTTCACTTCATTTAAAACTAATAAAGGTAAGTGTCAGTCCGGCTGTATTACAGGAACCGAAGAGGTCAACGACCACTTGGAAAAGACACGAACAGCAAAACCACAACTGGAAACACAAAACTAGAAACGCTAATTGCAAAACAATCCTTCAACTATGACAGATATTTCAATTAAATGTAAGACTGTATACTCTCTTACAATTCTACCATCAAACGATCCATCACTTGAAAATAGTTTCCATACCATGTAATTTTTCTTTTGGGTGTCAACATAAAACTTATAGTTTGAGAGTTTGAGAATTTGTGAACTCGGACAAAATAAAATTGTTTTTGCTGATTGCATTAAAAGGTATAGAGTAGTTTGAGGACTGGTTTGTAGTTCTCCAAAACCGGACACAACAAGAAGGCCAGAGCACAAACAGTAGGAGCCGCTGTTGCGAACAAGAGAGAGAATACAGAGGGCTAACGAAACAGCAGTGATCGTAAATGGTTTTCTTCTAAAAAATATTCAAATTTGTGGTCAATATAATGCTTCTGCAACTATAAATACCTACGATGAGAACCCTGTCTCGTCACAACTCAAGAAACAGAGCAAAGTAATCAAAGAGGCCTTAGAGAAGGATCTAAAGTTCGTTTAAGACACAAAATGTCAAGCACTGCTGGTCAAGTCATATGTTGCGAAGGTAGCCAAGAAAGTTCATGATTCCTTGTGGGGTCTGCGATTTGTTCTTTGTGCTGTTGTCATTTTGTGTTTTTGGATTTCTCATTTAAGTCTGGCAATGACTGGATGCATTTTGCTTAATCTGTAGCTGCTGTGGCATGGGAAGCTGGGAAGCCACTGGTAATAGAAGAAGTGGAGGTGGCTCCTCCTCAAGCTATGGAGGTTCGTTTGAAGATCCTCTTTACCTCCCTCTGCCACACTGATGTTTACTTCTGGGAAGCCAAGGTGACTGCATTTTCAATTGTGATTATTATGTCTGCTCATTGGTCTTTTTATAAGTTATACTAGTAGAGACTTATGCTTACGAAAATGGTCTGTCAAATTGCAGGGTCAAACCCCATTGTTTCCTCGAATATTTGGTCATGAAGCGGGAGGGTATGAGTTTGAACCATTAATCCATTACTGGTCATGATTAGATGGTGGTTTTGGCTGTTGTAATGGTGATGAATTGAGTTGACTAATTTGATTTTTTATCCTCCTGGCTTTTAGGATTGTTGAGAGTGTCGGGGAGGGCGTGACAGACCTCAAACCCGGTGACCATGTGCTTCCTGTCTTCACAGGAGAGTGTAAGGAATGCCGACATTGCAAATCAGAAGAGAGTAATATGTGTGATCTTCTTAGGATTAACACTGACAGGGGTGTGATGCTGAATGATGGCAAGTCAAGGTTTTCGATCAGAGGGCAGCCCATTTACCATTTTGTTGGCACCTCAACCTTTAGTGAGTACACTGTGGTTCATGCTGGTTGTGCTGCCAAGGTCAATCCTGCTGCTCCTCTTGACAAAGTCTGTGTTCTCAGCTGTGGAATCTCTACAGGTTGGGAGAACTACGCGATTTTATAAAAATCATTGAATGGGCGATTTGTTGCTTTCTTGTAATGGTGATTTCTTTTTTTGACTTGTAGGTCTTGGTGCCACCTTGAATGTTGCAAAACCAAAGAAAGGCTCTTCGGTAGCCATTTTCGGACTAGGAGCCGTAGGCCTTGCGGTGAGTTTGTTTATTCTGGTAGGTGCATGATAATTTTCTTCTGTTCAAGCTGCTGGTAGTGCTAATGCAGGTCTTGTTTTTGTTGCTTTTTCCTAATCTAGGCTGCTGAAGGGGCTCGGATTGCTGGTGCTTCAAGAATCATTGGTGTCGATTTGAATTCCAAAAGATTCGATGAAGGTGAGAGAAGCTGTAATGTTGTTCATTGTGGCTGCCGCGCATTTCTCTTAAATTATTGATTGATGCTTTGCTCTGTCTAATAGCAAATATCACAACAAAACTGATAGATTGAAGTAGCCTTAATGTTGATTCTTGTTGACAATAATTGCTCCCTGATGTTCATGAGTTTTTTCAACAGCCAAGAAGTTTGGTGTCACTGAGTTTGTGAACCCAAAAGATCATGACAAGCCTGTTCACGAGGTAAGTGACACGGTGAATCGTGTTTTGGGCTACCAGCATCGGCGAATCCTTCACGTCTGTCCTAATTTTGATTTACTGTGTTTAGGTGATAGCTGAAATGACCAATGGAGGAGTTGATCGAAGTGTCGAGTGCACTGGAAGCATCAAAGCCATGATTTCTGCATTTGAATGCGTCCATGATGGATGGGGTGTTGCTGTACTGGTTGGTGTGCCGAACAAAGATGATTCTTTCAAAACCCATCCAATGAATGTCCTGAATGAGAAGACTCTCAAGGGTACCTTCTTCGGCAACTACAAACCGCGCTCTGACCTTCCTTCTGTTGTCGAGAAGTACATGAACAAGGTAAATCTGAGTTCCCATTAATCTTATCCAGCATGCATTGTGAACATACATTTCCATCCTTACACGTGTAGTAGACTAGCATTATGGCTCTGTGGGTATTTCTTAGAGGGAACTTAAAGATAAAAGAGGTCAAGACATCAACTTGAATTATCATCTTTACATTGTGAAAATGAAAATCCTTAACCTTCTTTGGTAGTGCAATGCTAATGCAATTGCATTGAATTTTGAAACGTCTGTCATGGGAAAGAAATCAGTATTTATTCCTTCTTTTTATTTTGATGCAACCTCCTGCACTGTTAACCAATCTAGTTGTAATGTGACAGGAGCTGGAGCTTGAGAAATTCATCACCCATGAAGTCCCTTTCTCAGAAATAAACAAGGCTTTCGAGTACATGCTTAGTGGAGCTGGCCTGAGGTGTATTATCCGTATGGGTGCATAAAAGAAGAGTGGTTTGGTTTGCCTGGGTGTGACAGGAAGCAATAAAATGCACCAAATTGTGCAATTTCAAGAATGTACCAAATTTTAATTTAAGTTCAAGAATCCTAATTCTCAATTCAAGAAAATTATGCTGTTCGAAAAAAATCTAAGCTTTAATTCTTAATAATTTGGAAAATCTTGGCTCCTTCCTCCTTGCATATATCCTGCCACTCAACCCTTTTCTCTTTTTTTTACAATTTCTACTCCTGTTTCTTGTAATTTCTCTTATATAAATGATGTTTTTTTCCTATAGACTTGTCTAGAACTTGTAACTTGGTGTTTTCTCTGTCATTGGAACCCCCCCCCCACCCTTTTTTTGATGTGTTCGCTGTCTTGGTGAGGAAGAAGAAACGGCCTATTTATACTCTTATTTTTTCTTAATTATATTTTTATTTTTCACAATTTGGGCCTCTCCTTTTGACTTCCATACTTATTATTATTGTTATATATTTGTGTTATCCCTATTTTTATTAAAATTTTAGTTTTAATAAATTTTTCTTTGTATAAGTTCATTTTAGGGTTTTACATTTATTCTTACATGTCCTTATTTAGATAGCTTTGGAATGAGGAGTTTTTTAAAGTGATATTTTAAAAATAAAAAAATACTAAATGTTATCTATATACCTTCTTTATCTTCTATTTTAAAAATATCCAATTCACTCCAAAATTATCTTTGTGAAAAATTGTTATAGATATATGAATATTGCTTTCAATCACTCTTATTGGTATATAGTAATCTAGAAATATCTAAACATATTTAAACAAAATAAATTGTATGTGATGCTCCTGAAATGCCTAAACATATTAAAACACAAAATAGAATTAATTCCAAACACAAAACATAGAAATGAAACTTGATAGTCAATCATTAATAAATTTTGACTTGAAAATTGTTTGTTACATTCAGCAATCAAATCATATTTTTTCATAATTCAAGGACTTAACCTTTATTTTTATAAATTAAAGACTAAATTGGAATTTTGCCATGTTCGGCCTCACAAACGGGTCTGTCCATAATTATCGTTGCAATCTGTTCCATTCTTCTAATATTTAAACTCCTTAAAAGCTTGATCTACTTGACAAACTCGTAGTATAATTTCATCATCTTATATTTATTAAGGAAATCTCATGAAAAAAGCTTATATAAACAAATATAACTTCACTAAGTTTTTAATATTTAACAATCAAATAGAAGCATGGACCTAGGTTGAACAATTTTGACGAAGAGGCAAAAATAAATAAATAAATTGTAGGCCTTAGTAGCAGGAGGAGGAGCACCGGAAATAACAGAATTAGTTACTTGAAGCATTCGTTCCCTCCCTTCAACCGCCACAACTAGTTCTTTCTTTCGTTTAGAACACCTCTCAGTCTCATTCTCTTCTCTCCAAGAAAACTTGAATTCCCAGCTATCTCGCAAGAAAATGATGAGACCATACGCCAATCCCCGCCCCATCAACATATGGACGGCTAGAAGAAATATTAAGCAAATTATTCCCGTTACTTTGGGCATAGTCTTTATCGTGAGCCAGATCATTCTGCTCCAGAGATCTCCCCTGGTATTCTCTTTCTTTCCACTCTTCCTTGTGCTCTTTAGTTACAACTACTTGTTTTTTTCTGCTCATTTTTTGTTTTTTAAAGCCCAAGTTCTTTACTTTCTTGGATTCTTGATGCTGTTTCATTGCCCTTGATGTTGTTGTTCTGATATGTTAATGCTCATTTTATAGTTTAGGGGGAAAGATTCTCTTCCTGATGAAGTCTTTCGCACTCGTAAGGTATCATTCCCTTTCTTCCGATTTAAGGTTCTTCTAGGATCCCTTGCTTTTTCTTTTTTCTCTTCACTTTGTTCTACTTTTTGGGTCTTGAAGGGCGTTTCAGGTAGTTTAATTCCTCAGTTTTTTCTTCCTCCCCTCTTATGTTGTTTAAGGGCAATTCGATTGGTGGCATTTATCACAGAGAAGACTTCTTCTTGCCAAATTATGCGACAATGGAGAACGATTTTAAGGTCTTTGTGTACCCAGGGAGAGACCCTACAACGTGTTATGATCCAAGAGACAAGCTCAAGAGAAAATATGCAAGTGAACATTACTTCTTGAAGAATCTGATAACCAGTTTGTTCTTCACAGATGATCCTACTGTGGCTCATCTCTTCCTGATTCTCTTGTCTTGTAAGACAACGGGTGGCAGGGTACGTACTTGAAACACAAGTAATTATTTAAATTTAATCTCTGTAATTGAATGTAAGCAATATGTCTAGTAATGCAATTAGGTCCAAATGATGAATGAATTGATTCGTTATAATTCGGCAATGGTGGTGCATTTAACTTCAACATATATAATTTTTCAATGCAGGAGGAGAAGGATATCGAGAATTATGTCAAGAGCTTGATTTCCTCATACCCTTACTGGAATAGGACTTTAGGTGCTGATCATTTCTATTTCAGTTGCCATGACATTGACAGCGGGACTATTGAAGAAGTTCCACTGCTCATGAAGAATGTAATTCGACTTGTTTGTTCACCAAGTTATGACTCCAAGTATATTCCGCACAAGGACATTTCCCTCCCGCAGACATTAGAGCTCTCTCTTCATGATGGAGACGACGTGTGGAGCAGGTAATCTTTTATGGTTTAAAACCTGCTGGGAAAACTCGGAACAACCGGACACCAATTTACCCGGATCAATTCAGCGGAATACAATTACAATTCACAAGTCCTAATTCTTTCCCTCTTTGTGCAGTAAAACAGAATCAAACAATGATGAAAAATAATGCAAAAATCACAAAATCAACATCAAGATTTTTAACGTGGAAAACCCGATATGGGAAAAACCACGGGACCGTAGTCCACCTAAAAACTTCCACTATCAACAAATAATGGGTTCACAATCATTCTTCCTCAGATTCAACTAAGGGATACAACATATATATCATCAAGAACAACTTATTCTTGGATTACAACAAGATTAAAGGAGAATTATTTGAGAAAAACTCACAAAACTGACAGCCCTGTTTTCTGTCAAAACGGCCTGCTTCCACACCACCAATATTCGATCCAACCGTCCAGAATGAAGATCAATGTGTCTAGAAGCTGCTGTCAAAATCTCAGCCCGATCCAACGGTGAACGAGCTGGAAATCGAAGAAAGAATGCAGGTTGCTCTGCTGCCTTTTCTTCTCTTTTTCTCTCTTGATTTTCTTCTCCTCTCTTCTCTTTTAAAATCTGTTGCTACAGTACCCGAACCACACTAATATTAACACCAAGAGACAGCCATCACATGACATTTAATGTGATGGTCCCACCATCACATGGTGTGGGACCATACACAACAAAACCCCCCCTCACACACCATGTGAGGAATTCGCCATACTGGCGATCAATATGTAAAATTCAATTTAGAAGGCTCTAACAAGCCTGCTTTCTTTCTGCAAAACTCAAACTTCTCTCTCGGTAGAGGTTTGGTCATCATGTCAGACACGTTGTCATCAGTATGGATCTTCTCAACAACAAATGACTTCATCTCCATAGCATCTCGAATCCATTGATATCTAACCTCAATGTGCTTTGATCGAGAGTGAAAAGTAGGATGCTTACTGAGATGGATTGCACTTTGACTGTCACAGTGCAACACAAAGTTCTCTTGAACTAAGCCAAGTTCATGTAAGAACTTCTTCATCCATAACAACTCTTTGCCCCCTTCAGTAAGAGCAATATATTCGGCCTCTGTAGTGGATAGTGCAACACATTTTTGCAACCTTGATTGCCATGAGACTGCTCCCCCTGCAAACTTCATTAAGTATCCTGATGTGGACTTTCTAGAATCAACATCACCAGCCATATCTGCATCTGTGTATCCAACCAACACAGGTTTATCATTACCAAAACATAAGCTGAAACTAGAAGTACCTTTGAGATACCTGAGTATCCATTTCACTGCTGACCAGTGTTCTTTACCAGGATTGGAGAGAAACCGACTAACCACACCAATTGCATGAGCTATATCCGGCCTTGTGCAAACCATGACATACATCAAGCTACCAACTGCGGATGCATAAGGAACCTTTTTCATCTCATCTTTTTCTTCATCACTTGAAGGACACTGCTTAGAACTTAGTTTAAAGTGGCTTGCAAGTGGAGAACAAACAGGTTTGGAGTTGCTCATGTTGAATCTCTCAAGTACCTTTTGAACATATCTCTCCTGAGATAGCCAAAGTTTCCCCTTCTTCCTGTCACGTGTGATCTTCATACCAAGAATCTGTTTTGCTGGTCCCAAGTCTTTCATTGCAAAAGACTTGCTCAACTCTTCCTTCAACATCTGAATCTTCTTAGCATCATGGCCAACAATCAACATATCATCCACATACAACAAGAGAATAATAAAGTTTCCATCTGGAAACCTTTTTATAAATACACAATGATCAGAAATGGTCCTGTCATAACCATGATCCACCATAAAAGAATCAAACTTCTTATACCATTGTCTTGGAGCTTGCTTTAACCCATATAAGCTCTTTTTCAACTTACAAACTAGCTGCTCTTTACCTTTTACTTCAAAACCTTCAGGCTGCTCCATGTAGATCTCCTCATCCAAATCACCATGGAGAAAGGCAGTTTTCACATCAAGTTGTTCTACTTCAAGATTCAAACTAGCAGCTAAGCCAAGCACAACTCGGATTGAAGACATCTTGACCACTGGTGAAAAGATTTCTTCAAAATCAATACCCTTCTTCTGTCCGAAGCCTTTCACAACCAATCTTGCCTTGTACCTTGGCTGTGAGCAATGTTCATCAATTTTCAACCTGAACACCCATTTGTTCTTGAGTGCTCTTTTACCTTTAGGAAGCTTCACTAACTCAAAGGTATGGTTTTCATGCAAGGATTTCATCTCTTCTTGCATTGCTTTCAACCACTCACTTTTCTTTTCATGTGACATAGCTTCATCAAAGCATTCTGGCTCTCCCCCATCAGTGACCAACACATACTCATGAGGAGAATATCTGGTGGAAGGTTGGCGAGGTCTAGTTGACCTTCTCAATTGTGGCTCATCTGGAGCTTCCTGCATAACCTGTTCAGGAATAACATCAACATCATCATTAGTTGCTTCAGGATCACCAACTAATGACTCAATAAGAGAACCACCACCATCATCATTTTGCAAGTCTCCCCCGTGATTAGCAGGCATTAAAGGCAACTGTGGAGTAGGTCTTGGATTTGAATTAGTTGGAATAAAAACAGTAGACTCTGTTTTCTCCTTTTGTTCAAAGTCTTCAATGGTTTGATCTTCAAAGAAGATAACATCTCTGCTTCTTACAATTTTCTTCTCCTTTGGATCCCACAACCTATAGCCAAACTCATCATCTTCAAAGCCTAAGAAAATGCACTGCTTTGTCTTGCTGTCAAGCTTAGACCTTTCATCTTTAGGAACATGTACAAATGCCCTGCATCCAAACACTCTTAAGTGTGCATAAAAGATATCCTTTCCTTTCCAAACTCTATCTGGAACATCAAATTCAAGAGGAACTGATGGAGAAAGGTTGATCATCGCAACTGCAGTCTTCATTGCTTCACCCCAAAAGGACTTAGGCAGCTTTGCATGAGAGAGCATACATCTAATTCTTTCAACAATGGTTCTGTTCATTCTCTCAGCCACTCCATTCTGCTGTGGAGTCTTAGGAACTGTCTTTTCCAACTTGATACCATGTTCCCTGCAGTACTTCTCAAAAGGACCTCTGTATTCACCACCATTGTCAGCTCGAACACATTTGAGCTTTCTACCAGTTTCTCTTTCAACTCTGGCATGGAAATCCTTAAAGACATCAAGCACTTGATCTTTGGATTTCAAACAAGTGGCCCAAATTTTCCTGGAGTGATCATCAATAAAACTAACAAAGTACAATGCACCTCCAAGAGATTTGTCAATCATAGAGCAAACATCAGTATGAACTAAATCAAGAACATGTGATCTTCTATGTGAAGGTGATCTTTGAAACGCAACTCTATGTTGTTTGCCAACTAAACAATGAGTACATGTGTTCAAGTTCATACCTTTTAATGGAAGGTAGTTCTTCTTGGCAAGGATACCAAGGCCTTTCTCACTCAAATGTCCAAGCCGCTTATGCCACAGATCAGTAGAGCAATCTTCAATTGCATTCACCTCCCCTTTGATCACCTTAGCTTGTGACATGTAGAGACCCATCTTCTTCCCTTTAGCAACAATCAGAGAATTTCTGGAGAGCTTCCATTTACCATCTCCAAAGTAATTGTGATAGCCTTCTTCATCAAGAGTACCTGTAGAGATCAAGTGTAGGCGCATATCAGGCACATGCCTAACATCTTTGAGTAGCAACTTGCACCCAGTATTGGTTTCCAACCAAATGTCTCCAATGCCTACAACACTAGCCATCCCTTGATTTCCCATCCTAACTTGACCAAAGTCACCAGCAGTGTAGGATGTGTAAAAATCACGTCGGGGTGTAACATGGTAAGAAGCTGCTGAATCTGCAACCCAGGTGGTATCCTGACATGCAAGATTAACACAACCATCATCACAAACAATGGCAACATCACCATCAAATACAACTGCAGCTGTACCATTCTCTTCATTCTTATCTTCATCTTTACCCTTTTTATCTCTTTTATACTTTCTGCAATCCTTTTGCATATGCCCTGGCTTGTCACAATAATAGCACTTAAAACCCTTCCTTGACTGAGATCTTCCTCTTGGCTTCCATTTGCCTTTTCTATTGCTGGATTCTCTATCTTGCTTGCTGTAAGAGAACCTGCTTGGACTTCTCCCTCGACTTTCTGTAACAAGTGCATGAGACTCAGAAGTGCTTGTGCCTTTCCTCCTTTTCTCTTCATTGAGGATACAATCCTTCACTGTTTTCAAAGTGATCTTCCCATTCGGAGTAGAATTGCTAAGTGACACCACCAAAGTCTCCCAACTATCCGGCAATGAACTCAGTAGGATTAATGCTTGCATTTCATCAGCTAACTCCAGATTCATCAATGACAACTGATTCAAAAACCCTTGGAATACATTTATATGCACTGAAGCATCTTCACCATCTCTATACTTCACATTCATAAGGTCTCTAATTACAAAAACCTTGTTTTGTGCACTCTCCTTGGCAAATATTTCTTGCAACATCTTCCAAACTGTATAGCAGTCATGTTCTTGAGAAATATGATTAATGGACTTAGAAGATACCCATTTTCTAACATTAGCAGTAGCCTTTCTATTTAGTCCATTCCATTTTGCATCATCCATATCATCAGGCTTTATTCCTTTATATTCAATCGGCAAAGCCAAATCATTGCAATATAAGTGATCCTCCATCATTGTTTTCCATAGAAAATAATTTGAGGAAGTAAGTTTTATCATGCCCGAATCTTCCTTTTCCATTTTAACTACACAAGAAATTCAATCTACACAACCAGTGCTCTGATACCACTTTGTTGGGAAAACTCGGAACAACCAAACATCAATTTACCCGGATCAATTCAGCGGAATATAATTACAATTCACAAGTCCTAATTCTTTCCCTCTTTGTGCAGTAAAACAGAATCAAACAATGATGAAAAATAATGCAAAAATCACAAAATCAACACCAAGATTTTTTAACGTGGAAAACCCGATATGGGAAAAACCACGGGACCATAGTCCACCTAAAAACTTCCACTATCAACAAATAATGGGTTCACAATCATTCTTCCTCAGATTCAACTAAGGGATACAACATATATATCATCAAGAACAACTTATTCTTGGATTACAACAAGATTAAAGGAGAATTATTTGAGAAAAACTCACAAAACTGACAGCCCTGTTTTCTGTCAAAACGGCCTGCTTCCACACCACCAATATTCGATCCAACCGTCCAGAATGAAGATCAATGTGTCTAGAAGCTGCTGTCAAAATCTCAGCCCGATCCAACGGTGAACGAGCTGGAAATCGAAGAAAGAATGCAGGTTGCTCTGCTGCCTTTTCTTCTCTTTTTCTCTCTTGATTTTCTTCTCCTCTCTTCTCTTTTAAAATCTGTTGCTACAGTACCCGAACCACACTAATATTAACACCAAGAGACAGCCATCACATGACATTTAATGTGATGGTCCCACCATCACATGGTGTGGGACCATACACAACAAAACCTTGTATATCCTTGAAGTACTGTGATTTTCCATGAACGTAACTTTAGAAACCCGCTGCAACTTGCCAGGTCAACTGTGATGTATCGCCCTTTAATGATTTACCCAGAGATGATGCTCCCTCGCAGGTAGTGGAAAAAACAAATTGAACTTTCTATGAAAGCTTTTGGCTCATCTGAACACAGTAAAATCTGGCACTAAAGCTTCCCAAGTTCCACATGGCTTTTAGGCAGGCTTTTTGACTAGGTAGTCGCATCCTTAAGCAATGATCGTATAGACTGGAGTGGTTAACCCTTGTTATACAACTTGAATTTCGATTTCTGATTAGATATTTGTATCCTCTCATAGAATCAGTTCTGCTTCAGCTAAGCTTCTGGGGCAAATATTGCAGGACTAAACTCGGTTTCTGGGCTGGTTCTCTTAACTCAGATGTAAGAAAGAATCTTCAACTTTTTTATGAAGGTGCTCCAGAATTTAACTTCCATTTCTTCGACAAAATGAAAAAGGCTGCCATACTAGACGCTTATGAAAATGAACTGTATGGGAGTAAATTTTGCATTTGTCCTCGTGGGAATAATGATGTCGGTGGTGTTTGCTTAACGGAGTCGATGACTTTTGGATGTGTACCTGGTAAGAACGCTTCTCACAAGGCTTTTCTTTTCTCCTTCTGTTGTAGTCATTCATTATGTAACCACACTGGCATGCTTCATAATTTTTTGATCCATAAAAACATTTTGACATTCATTATTTAGTGATTTTTGAGAATATCAGGCAAGAACTTCAATTTCTTAGATAAAGCATACATTAAAACACTTTTTTTTTTTAACTCGTCAACCTGTCTGGCCTCTGGTTTCTCTTCTAAGCAGTTCATGTGTGTTTCTGCAGTTATCTTGCACGACTACTATGACTTTCCATTCAATGACGTTCTTGACTGGAATAATTTCTCTGTAATTCTCAAAGAGGAACATGTTCCCGATCTAGAGAAAATTCTTAAGAGAATACCAGAAGAAGATTACAACAAAATGCATCAAAATCTTCTTCAGGTGGATAAGAATTTCGTCACTTCTCAATCAAACCAGTGTGTTCCCAAAAATATCCATTCATCACCTAGATTATTAACCAAATATTTTATTCTTGTTTGCAGGTTAGGAAGCACTTCCAATGGAATTCTCTTCCTGTCAAGTATGATTTGTTCCGCATGATTATGTATGAGCTTTGGCTGCGCCGCCACATCATTAAGTATTGAACTGCTGGAAGAAGTTTCAACTTGTACCTTACATATGGTTTGATATCACTGCGTAATCCTGAACAGCAAACACTTGAACATTTTCCCCAGATTGTTGTTTTCTGAAGTTAAAAGCACATAGCATTACTTGATTTTCCTGTTCTGTAAAATGTAAAATGCTTGAACTTAATGCAATATATCGGCTGTGAGGCTTTCATATATGAAGCTATCGTCATATTTTGTTCCTCAAATGTATGCGAGTTGATTTTCCCACGATATGTTGAGCAAAAGCATTCACTTTAAAATCCAACCTGGTTAAACAAAGAGAACCCATGGCATCCATTGTCAAATCCTGCAAAGAGGAACTCTGTACAAAACTGAAGCGGAGCAAAATTGGAAACATACGTAAATTTTCAATCAAAACTTAAACTCGTAACACTCGCATCTTCAGACCTGACAACACAATTCCTTCACCGGAGAAAATTAGGATTGGTTTTCTCTGATTTGATCCGATCGATCATCATATCGATTGTTGTGGGTAATAAGCAAACATTGAAGATGAAACAGCTCGACTAGGACAAATAGTGATCTCGTGAATGGACATCCTGACAACATTCTTGTTCTATCATCTCTAACCTACCACTGAGGTTGGCGGTCCAAACATTGTTTTATCCACCATATTGTTAATCGGCCTAGAAATTGTTGCCTATTCTCAAATCTGATTCAGCTAACATATTCGGAAACTCTGACTTTTATGATAACAAACGACCTCCTGCTGCCAATTACAAGGACAAGTTCCTATCAGCAGTCACTCAGCTGTTGAACTCGTATCATGGTTCTCAGATTATTTCTTTCGGGCTCTCTTTCTGCCTACATTCTGATTCCTCTGATTATGTTGATCACTGAGTGAGGTTTGTCATTAGCAAGGGTGCTAAAAACATCTCTCAAGTTACGTTGTTGTGATAAGCAACATGTCTTTTCCAACAAGTTGTATGAAGGTGCCACCACTGATCTAAAGCATCTCAAGTTGGTTTCGCGCATCTTGGGAACAAATTTCACCAACCAATTTAGCTGCCTAGAAACACTCAGCTTGGAGCATGTTCGGTTAGGTCACAATTGCCACGCCCAGAGCTTGTTTTGTCCTCGATTGAACCTGAAAGTCATGAGCCTGAGTAGATGTAGACTCCCAGTTGAATTACCCCGTGGTTCGATGCACCTTCTTAAGCCTTTCTTGCTTGTTTACTGCTCTGGGGTAAAGAAAATTGACCTGTGATTCGGTCGGTAAAGCTATGAATGTATTACTTACTGAAGAATCAAATCAAACATGGAACCCCTAACTTGTCAAGATATACGGATGTTCTAGATACACAAGGACTGCTCAACCTGCTACATTTGAGGCTGTAAGATACTAAACACTGGTTTTCCACCAAAGTGCAACATTTCACCTCTTGAAGATAATTTCTATTGTTGGAGCCTTTCCCCACCTGCGAAGTCTTCGTTTGGTGGTGAATTATGCAATAGTCTTTTTTATCCTTTTCTGTTTTTCCAAGGCTAAACCCGTTTTAGCTTTTGATTGTAACACTGCTTTTAGCCTTTAACCTTGGTGACCACTCTGACATGCGTGATGATGATGATTATGAATCATGGTCGTACATAAAGGGAGGAAGGAGAAAGGCTAGAAATTTGTGAAATGCTGTAGGAATACATGCAAAAGATTGCAGTGGTGATTTTTCATACCATTAATCGCTTTTCAACCCATTGTCGTTATACTCCTTTTTGGATTTGCTGTGTTTTCCGCGCAGAATACGAGGATATATTCATAAATAGATGAGACTCGATTAATAAAGTAATATATATAAATATTTAAAAATTAATTAATTATATTCATCCTGTAATTATTACATATATATTTATATATATATATTAAAGATTATCTTATTTATTTAGAAAAACATAAAATATAACATATACAAAACTTGAAAATTATTAGAAAAAATGTTAGTATAACCTATAACAGATAAAAAAATACTAACAACTCAAAGCAAAATAATATAAAAAATTTTAAATTTTAAATTTGAAGATCCAAATATAAATATAATATTGAACTCTTTCATTTGATTGATTTCAAATATAACTCAAACTGATTGAACTTATTATCAAGTCGACCAAAATGATTAGCCAATCAATCGTTATCAAATTAACCAACTAATTGGCTAGTTAAGCCAACCGGTTAATCGAAATTTCTAGAATTTCAATCTGTTAGTTTTTTAAATTACAAAGTATACAAGAAGATAATATGTTAAAGTATACAAAAACACAATATGTTTTTCATTGACTTATGATTCCAATCATTAATTTTTTTAAGTCAACTAACACCCTAATACTTCAATTAAATTTCTTAAATTATTTAATTATCTATTCAAAGCAAAAACCTAAACTTTTTTTTTAATAGTTTTATAAATAAATCATAATAAAAAAATAACTTAAAAGAAAATTACTAATAACTTCCACCTTTATTGAATCAATAACTTAAATCTAAAAAACTAAAATCCCTTTGCGTTTCTAAAGAGGAGGCGAGGAGGTCACGACCAAGAAGAAAGAAAAGAGAGGAAAAGAAATTTCTCTTGTACCTGTTCTTTAAACACTTGGATAAGTTGGGTTGGGTTTTGGGCTGAACATTGAGTTTAGATTCAATTAGACAAAGAATATGGATCTCACAATGATAGTATAAACATAGAGAAAGAACTTGTTATCTTTGCTAAACACCAAAAACTCTCCGCCGTCAATAGGGTCCTTCCTTCTGTTAAAACCGGAGAATCCTGCTACAAGAAACTCAGGAACAGGGAGATACATTAGCATGGTGTCCTTCTGTTGTTCAAACCAATGAGTGCAGCTATAGGAAACTCAGGAACACTTTACCTGACTAATGCAATGCTATCAACTTTATTTGATATAACAAATTCAATTGAATTTTTGCACCCATCTTTTTATATTTTTCTTGTCTTTATAAACCTGATGAAAAGGGCAGAAAATCCCAACACGATATGACTCAAAATTGAAAGTACAAACATTAGGGTTTTTTTTTTTTTGGAAGTCCATCTATACTTGAAAACACTCTTGATAAACATTAACCTATTTACTTCCTTGCACTTCATAACCAGATCAACTCAATGCTTCATGAAGGCAAGCTGGCCTTACCACAACACATTTCCATTCGATTAGTTACATCCTTACAATAGAACAAAATGAGGGTAAACACGGGAAAAGGAGAACAGTAATCACATTGTACATTGCACAAAAGTGTCAGAGAATGCCCATCAACTTTCAAATACAAGTAAAGTTTGTCTATAAACAAAAACCATCTCTAGACATCTGATGTTAGTATAAACAAGAACTGCATCTTCATCCCTGGAAAGAAACCGGATGCTCTTAGAAAGGATTAACAAGGAAGGCAGATAGAATGGTCTCAGGTTCCAGGCCACTCGGTCCCTGTACTGGAATCCTCAATGTCAACCTGTAAGTTGGTACTGTGAACTTGGAGAAGTAACTAAGATTTACATGCTTATAACCCAGCTGAAGTATAGAGTTAGTCTTCAATATGCTTGATGCCAAGTCACTTAAAAACCACTACCTGATCATCAAAATGCTCCGGGATTTCAAATTCTGAACCTGAAACGTCACCAAGCTCATCCAAAGTGTTCTCAAAGTCCTGGTACATGTCACACATTGCAACAATAAAGAGTGTTCATGCCGCTAAGCTTCTTTGGAATGCTCTATGGTGAACATATATAAAGCAATGCAAGATTTGATCTGTCACATCATTCACTTCTAAGTAGCTTCCCCTCTATTATGAATTGAACATGCTTACAAGCATACATACATACTGGGTAACTGGTGCTTGTTTAAGCATAAAATAGATAGACTTTATTTATTTACTTTCTAAAGTTTTGCGAGTGTAAAACCCTCATCTTAGTGATCTATACTCTATCTTCCTGAAATCAGGGACGGGACCCAAAGGTTGCACTTTCCTCAAGGAACACAATTCAGTAGGTCTAGAAGAATTGGGAATATTAGAGTGATCAGCACAGTGTATAACCACCAGTATATAAATATCTGAACAATTTTCAGAAGTATCAGAAAAGTAGAGCTGCTAGGACACTTCGACCAATTGGGGAACTCAATGAAAAACACCACTTAACAAATAAGAACTTTCCCAAAAATACATTGACAATCATGAATTCAACCTATCCTAATTTTATAGTCCATTTATGATCATTTATCTCTTTGAGTGAAATCAGACCGATACAGTAAAATATATTATTTACCAAATTTACACTTGCCCTTCAAGGGTGTGAGTTTGTTACGTAGCATTAATTGTGTGCATGGTCACAAAGGGAAATCAATGATAAAATTTCTGATGTTTTGATAGAAAACAATTTGGGAAATCCTGTCAGGCAGAAGTACAAAGGGTTTTTAGGGGGATGGTCATTGAAATTTTGAGATGCATGTTTTGGCAATATTATTACCTCATCATCAAGGTTCATTGATGAATTTTCCACATGCATGGGCAAAGGATCAGGAGCATTCTCATCAGGTTCTAGTAAATCCTGCACATCCGAATTGTGAATATGATAATCAAAACAAAAGGTTTGTGTAATTACTTAATTAACAAAACCAAAGACAAAAATTAAAACCAAAACTCTTGAATTCGTGACTCTACTGAAATGCTATGTAATTACTACCAAAAAGCTTCAGTAAAAGGATGATAAAGTTTCCAACGAAAAGCAACCAGCTCATTACCCATTTAAGCATGTGACCTCCTAAGTCCAATTGTCTGATTCAAATAAAATGATTAGGAAAGTATTACAGCTTACTAGAACAAGGTCTTTTGGAAGGGAAACAAGAAGAAGCATGGCAACGCCTAAAGCCAAATGAGAGAGGAGCTATTCACAGGTTCACAGGAGTAGTTTTGTGTTACAGGAACAATGATTTTGACATATATAACATGGCATGTAGAATCCAGCACCAATATGCCTGCTTCTCAAATATAACATCATCCAATAGTTGATAAATATTTCTCGTGAATCTACCAAAATGACTTGCCTGTTCATTTGGCCTCAGAGAATTTTCAGAATCTAATGGCACAGGCTTACTCTCTTCTTGGCTCTCCTGATCATTGAAAAAGGCAGAATCCATCAGAATCATGTACAAAAGATAAAAGTTAACAGTTTTCATGGATCAACGAGTATCTTCTGATTATGGAACTATTTGTGTGGGTTATGGCCAAATAAAAAGTGGCAGCCTAAGCAATCTAATAATTTATTGCATTTCAGATATGTTGCTTCAGACAGCTGTGTCTCACAGATATAACAATCATACTGCTTCATCAGGGTTGCCAAAAGGATTTTCTCGTTGTATAGTTGAAGGCTTAAAATCAGGAGTTACCTGCAAAAAAACACAGAGTTATCACTCCAAATAGGAATTTCTAGTGGAAAAGAAATACATGGCTCCACAAAACAACCAATAAGGATAATCATATTACTTAATCAACAATCCACTTAGAAAGAAATAAAGCACAAAATTAGTAATGATTCATACTGGTAGCAAATGTTGCTCTTAAAGCAAATTCAGTTGGAAAAGATACACACCAGTTCATTTTGATTGAAGGAAATTTGCCGTCCCCCTTTGTTAAGATCTCTCAGAGTTCCCTTCAAGACAAAACACATGGAAAAATGAAAGCTGGACCAGAAGTAGAATCGGTGGTTCAAAAATTATAATGCTTGTAAATGCCAGGAACAGCAAGATATGGGATAACTAAAATTTCTCTTGATGCTTAGGACATGCAAAGAAAATGGTAAGTTCTAATCCATGACCTAGTTATATCTAAACGAACTTTGGTAAGTTCTAATCCATGACCTAGTTATATCTAAACGAACTTTAATATCCATGAGAAGATATGGAATAACTAAAATTTCTCTTGATGCTTAGGACATGCAAAGAAAATGGTAAGTGATATGGAATAACTAAAATTTCTCTTGATGCTTAGGACATGCAAAGAAAATGGTAAGTTTGAATCCATGACCTAGTTATATCTAAACAAACATTAGTATCCATGAGAAGACATGTTGCGGATACAAAACATAGATATTGACTTTTATCATGTAAGATACAAGATCACAAGTTCATAATTATGAGTAATTGAGCACCTGGATAAACAAACAATAAAATTGATAGTCTAACAAAACAACACAGGAATATCCAATTTGCACATTATATATAATATAGAGAAATTATGTTTCCACCAAAAAAGGAGGCTCGTAAACTGGACCAATGACATTCAAAAACATATAAAACTGCTGAATCAACATTGTTAACTGTATAACCAAATCAACAGATTTTCCAACATTGTGATGCCTACCTTATTTGCCCACATAAGGCCACAAGCATTACAAAGAGTTCTTGGACCAGCTGGTCCCCGACGCATTGCTGGAGTATCCTTTGCACAAATGCCACAGTGTTGACATCTAAGCAAACTAAAGAAAAATGCAGAAACTAGTTACCGCAAAAGACCAGGCACCACATAATCCTTATGAAAATAAAACACATATTTCAAAGCATGCTTTATGAAATGATATAAGGGAACGATAAGCTTTGACTCACTCAAATTCATGATTATGCATGCCATTGCTTGGCTCCCAGTTGCCAGTATCTGTGCCATAACAATTGTTCAATGATGCAAACTGTCCCCTCTTACGATGCATCCTGGAAGAAACATCAGATGCATGAGTTCATATTTGTGTTACTTGGAACCCATTTATTGTCCTTGTAAGATTGTTGTAATATGACCCAGAAAACAGGGCTCTTATTGTTTATTCAATTCACTTTCAACAAGAGGGTATATTTAATGAAATCAATTCATGCATAAAAGTCTCCACATGTCCTATGATAGAGCACATCAAAATTTAGAACCTACCTCTGAGCAACCTCTTTCCGGCAGGTATACCGAACTTTCTTTTCAAAGCATCTCTCCTTCCGCTTTTCACGGAACCTTACCAGGGAGGCAACTCTTCGTGAAAGTTTCAAGCCCTGTGAGGCATCACCTGCACTCTGGGACATGTAGTTAGAAAGCATTAAATGTATACAGAAAAAAAGGAAAAAAAAAACAGCAAACAGTTGAACAGAGCAGCCTGCTGGTGATGCAAGAAATACCCTGGCATTCTGTTGACGCAGAAATTCCGAGCTTGGCACCATAGTGGATGTCTCAGGCTCTCCCAAAAGAAACAACACTGCTTGCACCTGTTACAAGCATTCCAGAAAATCAAGGCAAGAGAAGATTCCCAAAGAGAAGATTAGATACAGCTTAGAAACATTTCTTTATGCAAGGGAACAACTAGCACAAAGTTAAAAAGACCATGAGAACAGATTCATATGGTGGACACTAATAACAATTAGCTTAAACCCCATACACTTAAAAAACAGACTCGATGTCAACAACTGAGTGCATGTCATTGAAGTCATTCCACCAGCCACTCTGACATTCTTGGTTTTGATGGCAACAGCATTTAGAGAAACCAGCTGAAAAGTACATGAAACTCTAGCAGCTGGGATGTATACAGAAAGAGGAAAAAAAAAAATCAAAGCAGAACCTTGAAGGCATGTGATGAAGTAAAAGACAAACAGTTAAAGCACAAAGTGCATTTCTCAATTTCCAAGCCTCAACAATGAGTGTAGTGTTCAGCATCATCATATGATTTTCATGATCAATTGCATTATCAAAAAGAAATGAAATGAACGGAAACAGGATCCAAAATCTAGAAAGTACCAACAATCACAAATAATTTGCAATGTAGCATTCAATCTACTATAACCAATACTACAAGAACTCGATAAGATCATCATTATACATCCTCCCAGAGCACGTAATAATTCTAACAGCAAAACAATCACCAAACTCCAAAAATTTTCCTATACTGCTGACTCAAGAGAGTAACAATCACAACACTCAAAGCTGATATCTCATTTCGAAGTGTGAGAACCACAAACACCCAGTCAATTGATGGTAAAACGTAGTATGACTCTCCATGGAACATGCTCCATTAGTGCTTTCAACGGTTTTAAAAAATGCATAAAAGGGGTCCCTAGAAAAAACTTCAAATGTAGCAGGTATATTGCACTTTTCTTGCAAGCTTAACACAGCCATTTAAAACTGAATTGCCTACTGTTCCATAATTCAAACCAAACTATCAAGTAGCAAACACCAGAAACTCAACTTTTTATTTCTCTCAATCCAATCCACTTCCTCAGCAAATAAACAGATTCATAAATTTTAATTTTAACTGCAACAGAAACAATCCTAATTTTTCTGAAAGCTAAATAAAAATATCAAAACTGAAATTCCCACTAATCCATAAACCAATTTTCCAGGACAAAAACCAACAACACCACCGAGAGAAACTATTCTTCAGTTTTCCCCTCTTTTTTTTCATTTCTTCTGCGAACAAACAAACACACCCAGAAAAACCCAAATTAAAACCCAAAAAATCAAACCTTCCTTCCCCTGTTTTCCTCATTTTCTTCCACCAAACAAATTGAAACATCAGCTAACATACACCAAAAAAAAAAATCAAAACCCATTTCAATGTATAAAAAAACCCGCACAGAAAACGAGTCAAAAAATCAATCTGAATCAAACAACCTATACTAGCATCCATCAAAAAAAAATATATAGAGGGAGACAGAAAAGGAGAGGTTAAGCATCACAAAACTTACTTTAGAAGGAGTAACAGCAGGGAAAACATAGACTTCTCCTTCGAAAGCAATGGTAAGCTCACTTGTTCTTGTTGATTCAAACACGCTATCATTCCCATTACTAATAACAACACCATTAATATTGTTGTTAGCACTAAATTGCCCCACTTCTTCTTCTACTCCTCCTCCATTAATCATCTCCATCGTCTCATCATCAAAACCATATCCATAATCAAAATCACCACCCTCGATCTGCATCACTCTTCGATTATGATAATCCCTACCCTTCCTTACTCTCTTTTGCCTTTGATGGTTCACCATCTCCATTTTCTTTACCATGCATACTAAAATAAAGCTGCCCTCTCCCTCCCTCTCTTTATGAATAGAAATTTGAAGCTATGAAATAGTAAACTAGCTAGTAGCTACTGCTAGCTACGACGACGAAGCCAAGAAAACTATTTTCTTTATTACAAATACATTTTTTATTGCTTTTTATTTTTTCACTCTTGAGTTTTCTTTGGAACTATACAAATCAGTCCCTCAGTTATTATAGATGTTTCAGATTAGTTGTCATATTACTCTAATTGCAGTTTTATAAATGTTTGGTTGAACACAGTTGATTTTCTTCAAAACGGCTCGCATAGGCACCGGCTTATGTAAACACTGTTTATTTACGCAGTGCAATTGTGTATTTTTTTGTAAAATTTGAGTTTTTTTAATTATTTTTTCAGTTTTTTTAAACAATTTAATATGCTGATAATAAAATAAAATTTTAAAAATATATTATTTTGAAGTATTTTCAAATAAAAAATCTCTTTGCATTTATATATCTAAATCTTGTGAATGTATATATATTGTTTTATACAATTCAATATAGAATAAAAATTCATCTTTTTGTTTTATTTTTTTAATAATACGTAATTATAACAAGATTAAATATTTTAAAATTTTATTTTACAAGTTGGGTTTCTAGAATTTAATTTTCCATTCCAAAAATTTAAAAAACAATGATGAAATATAACTTTCAAGATATGTTGTTTAATTTTTAAAATTATTAACATATGCTGAAATATAATTTTAAACGGTCATAATTCATTGTCTTGGAGCTCAAGATTTAAGCACGTGTACCGAGAAATTCAATGTAATTCATTTATTTTTTTTATTTTTTGGGGAATTTTCTAGGGGACGTGGTTGTTATATTAGTGGTGTTTGGATACGAGAATTGCTACATTTGAATGCTTGGGGACTGATTTGAGATCCGTAACATTGTTTGGGGATGGATTTGTAGTTATCCTTTTTCTGTAGTTTTTTTTTTTTTAATCCCTCTTTTGTCAACAGATCAGAGAGATGATATCAGGGTCGTTAATAGGGGGGCCCGGGCAATAGAAGAATCGCTTGAAGAAGAGGACGCGTGTCACGTAATTTTTCACGAACAATCTCCACGCTGAATCACCGCTCATTTACTCAACGAAGATTCCTTTGTAAAAATAAATAGATATAAATAAAAGAAAAAATCATAAATTTTATTTTTTTATTTCTAGCTTGAGTATCGTAAATTTATTTATATTTTGACAGGAATACGTAACAATAATTGAATATTTTTCTTTATTCAAAATTTTTTTTATTGAGTAACCGGAGAAAAAATACGAGTTATATTTAGACGGCATATATAATAATAATTTTTAGATTTTTTTAAGTGATATTTCTTTTTATAAATAAGAGAATATATTTTTACTTAAGCTAATTTAATGTTTAGCCATCTCTAAAGGCTTCAAAGTTTAAACATAAAAGGAGTTTTTTTTAAAGAAAATTATATAAAAAATTTAAAACTCAATTGAAAGAAATACAAGGTGAAAATAGCTTGAAAAATTCTTTTATTGTTCATGATATATATATATATATATGATTTGTTGTTTTTTTTGCATTCAACAAATTCATGTAAAAAATATATTTTTATTTAAATAAATTAATAAATTGTATGAAAAGCTAATGGACCCATGTCTAAAAGACATTTGAATAATATATTAAAAAATAAATATATTTGAATATATTCATACACCAATATAAAACAAAACACTAGATAATTTAAGTTAATGTGCGGTTCCATGACATGATAAAACATTAGCTTTTCATACAATTAATAAATTGTATGAAAAGCTAATGGACCCATGTCTAAAAGACATTTGAATAATATATTAAAAAATAAATATATTTGAATATATTCATACACCAATATAAAACAAAACACTAGATAATTTAAGTTAATGTGCGGTTCCATGACATGATAAAATATAGCGTTCTTGAGTTGGTAATTCATGTCGAGTCAACAAAATCATCAAAAATTGATGCATGCATGCATGCGCCAATCTTTTAACCCTAAGTTTCAAAATTTTGCCATCGGCCACAGCTTTCAATCACATCTTACCTAATGTTCTTTAACTATTAGTTAGGTGCGCCTGTAACTCACCACCAATGATTTATACTAGATGAAATCTGCTAACCCAATAAACAATAAATAAATTTTTATTTTTAAAAACAAAAAAAAAAAAAATAATTCTCTTTTCATGATGCTCAAGCTTTAATTAATATCATCATATTAGTTACTAGTTACTTTATAGGATTCACTTTAGCACCATAAAAAAAATTATAATAAAAAGTAATTTTAAAATCGAAATTTAAAAAAAAAAAACTTGATATGGGAATTATATATATATATATATGATTCAACTAGGCGGTTGGATGCATGCGACGAGGGTAGAGAACAAGCTCTCATTGAAGAAGAATGGAAGGGGGAACGTAAAACATAAACTTCTCTATAATCTATGGAGAGACATCGCATCATAAGCAGACAAGGATCCTTAAAGTCTGGCTTATTAAAAGTAAAACAAGCTCCTTAAACTCCGGATGCTATCAATCAGAGTCCCTACCACATAACAATATTGCAGCTGACGCTTGAATTGTAAACTTCGACTAATAAACAATCTTAGAAGGCTGATTGCAGTCAAATGCCTAGATTAAGTTAAGCCAAAACTGAAAAAGAAATTGGTACCATTGGTCTAGCAGTAAGGAACTCAAAGTCAAATTGCTAGGAACGCTAGAGCCCTGATTTGGATCCTCCAGATAAAAAAACTGGATTTGAATTCGTCCTTTCCAATTTCCTTACACAGGTTGATTACTCTGCAAGCTACATCCATCCTGCAAAAATTTGTGATGTCCTCTTCTTGTTGGGAGACGAATACATGGAATATTTTCTGCTTGTTCTCAATGCACATGGTTTGAAATGAACCAAGAATGACATTTCTAAATTGACCTTCAAACTTCATTTACAAGATCTCAACTCAATTAATGCCTCCATTCCAATTTATTTGGGGTTGCCTGCAAACTTGCAGGTTACAACTATAGCAAGTTAAAAAACAATCTGTACATATGACAAAGGTGCTGAATCATTTGTACAATTGGTCTGAGCGAAGCTGAATGTTATTTCACAAGTTATTGGCCTGTTTGGCGTATGTTTTCTAACAGAAAATGCCAATCGCTTCAAGAAACAACCATCTCATGTTTCAGTAGCCAAAGTGGAGTTATCACCATTAGGCGAGACTATGTCTGCAGCCACAGTTATGGCATCAGAATTGTTAACTTCACCATTAACCTTCAAAGGAAAGATAACATCCAGCATGAGTGACATGGAATATGTAGCAACTAGCAACAATAAAAAATGGAATAGAAAAATACAAGATTTGCTTCAAAGAATATCTCGTCCCCAGTAAAGAAATATGACACAATAACAAAAAAAGGACTTCAATGAATGAGAAAGTGCATATTTTCCAAAGGCATGCACCTGTGCAACTGTCTTCATAGAAGATTGCTGAATACTCATGATTGCAACCTTTGAAAGGTTTCTTAAAACACCCTGCAAAACCCACACTTCCCAAGTGAGATGACAACAATAACTACTGCCCATTATTTTTGAGATCCTCCAACATTTTTTAAAGTCAGTTGCCACGCCTTTACATGAATGGTTTATGAATTCAAGATTGTATGGAGTCCATCAAGGAGGAGAAAATAAGACGATGAGCATCAATTTACCCAGATCATCAGGCATGAAACCTGATCAGTAAGATACCCGAATCTAACACTCTAACCTAGACTTTAGGGTAAGCTCATAACAGTATGAGAAAGAGGCATGGTACCCAGGATGCAGTATTCATTGTAACTTGGCCAAAAATAGATGTCAAAAAAGGCTAAAGGCAGGCCAGAAACTTGATAAATGACAATAACCTGCACGGATAACCTGGCATAAATAATGCCCATGAACACATTTTATGTAGTTTTATGATAAAATTTAGGCCAGCTATATCACATAAATTAAACAAGGATGCAGTAACTGCAATCAACATGGCTCAACCTGCAATAAGTTCACAAATTAATGTTAAAAGGACACCAAGAATTTTACACACCTTGTTGGCCCACTTGAGTCCACATGCATTACAAAGAGTTCTTGGACCACTTGGACCACGGCGCATCATTGGAGTGGACTTTGAGCTGATTCCGCAATGAGTACATCTGTGCAAAGCATTGGGAAAAAAGTCTAATCTCATACAGTATTTTCACCATTTTTATGGAAAGGACAGCTGTTAAAGAAAAAGATTCTTGTAGATTAAAGAAAAGAATCAAGACTCACAAAGTTTCCAGCAGGCTCTCATCTTGTCCAGAACCCTGCATTCCACTGCAGCCAGATGAAGCCGAGCCCCCTTCATCAGAATTAGCCTTGGATGAAGTAAACTGGCCCTTCTTACGCTGCATCCTGACAGTGACTAATATATTAGAAGAAAGATATAATGGCAAACACTTGAGAAACCTCACCAAGCAAGTAAATAAAATTAGAGAGAGAGATAGAGCTTCAGGTGATGTCTGATTCCACATGTAACTTCTAGTGATAATTCCCATTAAAACCAGACGAGTCCCTCCTTTAAGGCATGGAATCAGAAAAGCATGCTGATAATACCTGAGAGCAACTTCCTTCCGCACAGTGTAACGAATTTTCTTGTCGAAGCACCGCTCTTTTCTCTTCTCCCTGAACCGGCTTAATGAAGCAGCTCTGTGAGGTTGAATTGGCCTTCCAGTTCCAGACAAGTCATAGATGCCCTAAGGTGACATGAAGGTAAGGATAAAGCAGCACCGCACAATAAATATATAAAATGGATTACAAGAGGACTTACATGATTGGGCGTCCTTTGGTTAATAGGGACAGTCCCCATGGCGGGAATGCCAGAAGGGATTTCATAGCCACCCAAAAGCAACAACACTGCCTGCACCTGTAAAAACTCATCCACATTTTAACCCTGAATTACATGTCCAGTTTGTTTTCATTGACAAATCAACTACAAAGTCAACAAATATTAAATTTCATATATATTAAGTGGCAAACACACTACTCCTATTCTGCAGTCACAGAAGCACTAGAGTCAACTACTTGAATGTTCACACTACATTTCAACCCCGAACACTGAAACACATTAATACAGAATATGGAAGCCTTTGTAAACTTAAAACCCTATCATGGCTGAAGCCTGATTTAGAAACCAAAATTTAAAGATACCGATTTGATTTAACATCAATACAAAAAACAAAAAGATCACAAATTTCACAAAACCAAACCCTCTCAAGTAAACTAAGCATCAAACCCATAATACAAGAACCCCTAAAATTCACCTATTCCAACCGAAACCAAATCAGAGGTAACAAAAGTAACCAAAACCCAGATACTAAATCCAACCAAAAAAAACAAAACCGAAATCTTATCCGGAGAATTAAATTCAAAACAAACACAAGGACTAACCTTGTCAGGAGCGACAGCATCAAAAACATAAACCTCACCCTGAAAAGACAGAGTGAGTTGGTCATTGTTTGCAGTCACTAAACCATAATCAGCCCCGCCGCCACCATTAGTACTACCATACATATCACTTGCTGCTACAGCCTCCCCAACAACACCACTACAACCACCATCTTCAAATTGAATGCTGTTGGTGTTATCTATTGACTCCTCTCCTCCACCAGTAATATTATTGTTATCCCCATCCTCCTCATCTAGTAATTGGGCTTCTATATGATTCATTTGTACTGGCACTGCTGCTGCTGCTTGGCCATTGGAATTAGGCATCTTTTTTGCATTTAATGGTCGTTCAAGAAAAAACCCCCACAAAATAGGGCTTCTACATAGGATTTTCAAAAAGTATAAACATCCCAATATAGAGACACTAGAAATCTATCGAATGATGTAACAAAGTTATGATCTTTAATGGAGAGGAAACCTAGAATTTGGGGATTAAAATTGGGTTCAGCGTGTTTTGCTGAAGAGAAGAAAATGCGAGAGAGACAATACGTGAAAGAGATTAGGGATGGGAAATGGGGCATTGAAATGGGTGGTAATTACGTTTTAGTGCCACTATGAACTAGTGGCCGCTAGGACAAGAGTGAGTGATTTTAGGTGAGAAAAAATCTTTTCACGTTTTTTATTTTAAAAATATATTAAAATATTACTCTTAATTTTTTTTTTATTTTTAACATTAAAATATTAAAACCTCCGATCAACATTAAAAAAAAAAATATTTGAAAAAAAATAATTTAGTTCCTAATATATAAACATTTTCACAATTAACTCCCAAAGCAAAATACCTTGTCAATTGGGTCCCTGATGTCTCACGCACATCTCAATTGAGTCCTTGTATTAATTTTCTTTAGTCTTTCCATATACTTCGATACTTTATGAATTATAATTACTCTGTTTTGGTGAAAAATTGGATGGAAAATTACATGAATTTACAAAATAATCCAAATAAAAAATTATGAAACCTTGGGACCTGATCGATGAGATGTTTTAATTCAAGACTTGATTGACAATAATTGATATATTAGGTACTACTCCTGTGGTTTCCCTTACAAGATAACAAGGGGGGGGTGATGTTTATCATCACCACCTGTTGAGACATGGAGGGGCTTTAATGACACGCGGTAAGAAATGATTGGAGTATATCTTTCTCTCTTATCTATTTTCTCTCTAATTGCTGAAGTCCTATAACCCTAATTAAATTATGTGTGTGAGAGAGAGAATCAAATCCCCTTAGTTACATTCCACCCATTCAATGTTGAGTCTTAATCGTGGCTATTAGAACTAATTTGAAAGGTTAAACCTCGGCAACATCCAAGCCATTGATAAAAATATTGATATAAGTTAATAAAATAAATTTTAATAAATTAATATGACATCATCTAAATAAATATTAAAATGTTAATGAATTTTAGTTAAAATCAACTAAGATCACGAGTATACCGGCTAGGAGTGAACTGGCTGCGTCTCAATCAAAATCAGATTAAATAATAATGGTTTTTTAAAATATTTATAAACATGATTATAGTTGTTTTTTTACAGTAGTTTTTACTAAAAAAACTATATTAAAATAGTATTTTTTATTTTTTTAAAAAAATTATTTTTTAATATCAACACATTCAGAAATATTTAAAAAATAATTTTAAATTAAAAATAAATAAATTTTCATAAGAAATTAATTTTAAAACATAATTTTAAATGGTGTTTAATTTTTTTATTTAAAATTAATTTTTTTTATTGTTTTGATGTGTTGATATTAAAATAATTTATAAAAATATTAAAAATATTTTAATATATTTCAATATAAAAAATAATTTTAAAAAAATTATAACTACATAACCAAATAATCATAGTTAAAGATTGAAAGAATAGAAATTGATCCTCCTCTTTCTAATATCTGAGATTGATGTTCGTGTTGATATTCTGATAAGAAGGATTCTTCCTCTTTTTATCTGGAAAAATCCACTATTTGAGTTTCTTTTTTATTTTCACGGGTGTTTGGCATTGAGTTTGAGCTTTTTTTTTAATATTTTTTATTTTTATATTATTGTGAGATACCACTATTAAAAATAAATTTTAAAAAATATTATTATAATATATTAAAAACACATTTTAAAAACCTACTTTTGTCAAACTGGCAACACCCTTTTAGTTAATATTCATTTTATATTAATTAAAAAATATAAAATGAATCTGTTGTTTTAGATTATTTTGAAGTAAATTACACACTTCTGAAATAAAAAAATAAAATAAGATGTCTACTTTTATCCTATTGTCTCCTTTTTATCGTCTCGCGTAATCAAACTTCATATAAAAAATAGTTATTATTTATTTTAATAGGAAGAAATATGATAATTATTGTCTATTTAAAACATTTTATTGAAAGTATAATTTACCAATAACCTTTTTATATATCTAAAAGAATGGCCCTTCCATACTTCAAACTCATAAATTCTCCTTGTTATTTTGCTTGTTTTTAACCTTCAATGGTTGCATGTGACACTGAGGCTTCACAAAAGGTTTTTTCTTTTTCTTTTTTAAATAACTATTTTGAATTAAACACTAAAATTTAGCTATTTTGAATGAATATTTATCTCTTAATAAAATCTTAATTTGATGGTACAAAATCTAGAAAAGGAAAACTTAGCTATCTTCTTTGCCCAATTTTATTGAGATCATTGCTTGTAGATTTCAAATATATAAATAAAAGTTGAATACCTTTTAGTAACGAGACACATAATTGTTGTCCATTATCACCATGCCAAATAATTAAAATTGAAACTCAAAAAATGATGATAAATTAAACAAAAAATAATAATAAGAAAAAATGTACCATAAAAATAATAATAAGGATGGATTTTTTTTTTAAGTAAGAAATTTAATTATATAATATGTTATTAATAATGATATCTTCAACATTAGGAAAAACATTTAGCAGCACTTGTTAATTAAACTATGAAATGCAATTAGTTTGTTATTAATTTAATTCGAAAAGTGTGTTAATGGGGGGTCAAGGTTGAGGAAAACCCTATGATCCTTGCGATGCATAATATTTTATATTTATTTCTGTAAAATGATAGCTTAGGTTTATTTCGAAACAAAGTAATAAATTATATTATCTTTAAAATAATTAGAAACTATGTGTGTCTGAAATGATTGAGGAACATGCAATGAGCATTTGTAATAATCACAAGCTGTTTTTTTTTTAAAAAAAAAGATTTAAGATGAAATTATATTTTAATCTTAAAAGATGATATCAACTTTCCAGGAAAGGGTTTTTTTTTTTTTTGCTAATTTTCACACAATTAAAGTATAATTGATAATTAAATTTTTTTATAAAAAAATATATTTTTTACTTTTTAAATAAAATTATTTGATAGCAAATTTATTAGATTTAATTAAATCAACCATGTCACCAATTAATATGCAATATCATTTAAATTTTAATCTAGTTAATAATTCTTCTCGTTCAAGGTATTATTATTAATATGTTTTCAAAGAGTACAGCTGGATTGGTCCTTTCATCGAACCAAAAGGGCTATTTTATGGGGAAGTGTAAAATAAAAGCATAAAAGACATTCCTCCAAATTCCGAAACTTGGATAAGGAACTGCAAGGAGAGAAGATATCTCGTAGAAAAAAGAAGAGAAGAGAGAGAGAGAGAGAGAGAAACCATGAATGTTGAAGAGGAGGTTGAAAGACTCAAAGAAGAAATCCAAAGGCTTGGCAAGGTTCAGCCTGATGGTTCCTACAAGGTAAATTTACGTGTACAGTTGCAGACACATCATTATATTTTTTTTCTGGAATTTAAGCATATGATTTCTTTGAAAATGCTATGATCCGGATCTCCATGCACTGGATCTGTCATCCATTTTCTTGTTGAGTTGGCTCTTAAAACTTAGATCTAGCTGCAGCTGCTGCTTCTTGTTCTTCCTTCCACGTTGGCTCTTCTGTTCCATAATCATATATGTACAAGTTGCAGGATGTAAATGTCAACGGTTTGGTGGTTAAAGTTTATGCCCTTTGAAGATTATTTTTGAAGGAGCCCACAATACAGAGTTCTCTGGTCCGTGAACAACGGTTACAGCCAGCTAACACATCGAACAGTTTTCAGTTTCCGCAAATTTATTTAGATCTAGAGTCTCTCACCTCGCTACCACTTCAAGACTATTAGTAACTTTAGCATTTCTGATCAAGAACAGCTTTCTTAACAATCTTGGGTCTATTTTTAGCTACTCGAGTCCTTTGAGGGATCCCATGTCATGCCAAAAGCGGGTTTTCTCCTTAAATTAGACGATGTTTTTATCTCGTTGATTGTCACTGGGGTAGATGTTCCAGCGACTCTTTGGCTATTGAAATTTTATTGCCTTTTTAGTTTTGAAGATCTAGGATGTTTCAAATCTGATTTTCGAACATTCTGAACCAGTCGAGCACCTGGGAAATGCTCTATTGCTGATGCATTTCAAGTTTATTGTAGCAGTACCATGCTCAATATTCAAAAGCATAGCTATTGAAGTTAGAGGGTGACAAGAAAAGGAGAAGATTAAATAAAACTGTCATTTACTCAATATTAGAAAGTGATACATATCGGAGTTCAACTAGTCTATGATTCCTGCTTGTTTCATAATTACAACCCGGGTAAAAGAGAAACTGCCCTAGAGCTGGTCCCCTGCATCCTTGCTCTCTTGCTTTATATGCCTGCTCATTTTCAACATCACAAAATGCTTCACAAAAACCAAATCAGTTGTCTAAAGAAAATACATAGCATACCTCAGTTGGATAATTGCTGCATTATGATTCCTTACCCGTGTCGATTCTTGAAGATGTTCTCCAGGTCACACAAGTTGATCATACTCGAGGAAAAACACAATGCATTGCATACAACTCACTAGTTAGGTATTCTCCATTCATCAATACATACAAGACAAGGTTCAAATTGTTGGTATTAGATATCTTCACTCTGTAATGAACATCACTATCTTTTTTTCCTTGATATACTCAAGGAACTAAATCAACTGATTGCATGCACAAGTACGTGCGAATAGGCATGCTCCTGAATCTCAAGAAACCAGACCTAGGAAGTTGGAATTTGTATCACCCATTCCTGTAGCAAGATCTTAACATGCTGTTTTGTTATCATTTTTCTCTACCATAAACTTTGTTTTTCTTGGCATTGTAGGTTACTTTTGGTGTGTTGTTCAATGACGATAGGTGTGCAAACATATTTGAGGCATTGGTAGGTACACTAAGAGCCGCAAAGAAGCGTAAATTTCTTACATATGACGGTGAGTTGTTGCTACAAGGAGTCCATGACAATGTGGAAATCATTCTCAAGGCAGCACCCCTCCCAGCATCAGAACCGGCAACTGATTCAGTTGTGAAGAATTAAGAGTGTGGAGTTTGTATCCAGCAGATCCTTTTGTTGTGACGTATATCTTGATGTATGAATAATACTTTGTTCTAATTAGCCTGATTGTTAGTGTGGTTTAGCCTGGTTGATAATGCTGTGCTTGTGATTATTTTTCAAAATGTTTTTTATGTTAAAATGTATTAAAATAATATTTTTTTATTTTCTAAAAATTATTTTTAAAATTAACATATTAAAATAATATGAAAAATATTTTTTGCAAAAAAAAAATTGAAATTTTTAGGAATATAATTTGCATCTGTTTTCAAATAGCTTCTAAGAAATACATTAAATGGACCTCTGGTTGCCTTCATTTACAATATATTTTGCATTGAAAGGAGGTGGGAAAGAAAGTACAGAAAAAAATAGTGTAAAGTACATCTGATTTAGCCTGGTAGAGGTATCTCTCGTCTTTCCAGGATCATGAATCTCTTACCTCCATGCATGAAGGAAATTTGAGTTCCAAACAAGGTGTAAAAGGCTAGATGAATAAATAGGGATGGAAGTGGGATAGAGGAAGTGCTAATCTCATTTGTTTAGACATCCATTTCAGACTTCCATCTATTTACACGTTTTATATATATATATATATATATATATATATTTTTATAAAGCGAGAAGAGTAAAAGGACACGTCCATTTCTTTCATTTTTGCATTTTCAGTCCTTCTATTTATGCGTTTTATTATTTGCCTAATATTCAGACTTCCATCTACTCCTCTAGCCAAACAGCATAAGGGATGAATTGCTTTCTGCTTTACACTTTTAGAGCAGCGAGAGAATACTTGATTTAATTATATGTTCATCCTTTCTAATTTTCATCATCTTCATTTTTCCTCGTCAAAGATGGTGTCAACTTGGTCGAAATCCGACCCAAGGATAGCACATTATTGTATCTATTTCTAGGTTTATTTTGTTATTTTTCTATTTGAGTGATGAACAGTCAACAAAACCTACAAAAATAGACACCAAGGATGCGCGACTCATCTTTCTCCGAAAAAAAAAATGGTCACCCACTCATCCACGGAGACAAGAGACAACCAAGGTCACAGTCCTTGATCAATGGAAAAATATCGAACCATGCTGCCAAAAGTGTAATCAAACCAATGATCTTCGAAGAGTTGATATATTCTTTTTTTCTCAGAAGCGCCTATTAATTAATAGCATGCACCTGAAATATCTGCTATTTTTTTGTTTTTCTATGTACAAAAATCATGACCTCCACGAGGTGCATTGACAGTAAGCTTTTGAGTGTGGCCAGTTCAGATTACAAGAAGCTAAATGTGCGGGGTGCCCTCTTCTTTATTCCTGGTCAAGTATTAATCAGTTTGAATCAGTTTATGGGGAATGTTCTGTTACCCAATGAAATCAGCAACAAGATTATAGCAGAAGGTGTGTTCTTTATCATGTTGTACAGATGTTATTGAAGGGAAATGTTCCACAATGCTGAGACAAGTTAGTATTTGCTTGTTTGTGATTCATGTCAGTGTAGGTTTTGCCTTCCAATTCAAGTATCTGTTAGAACTAAATGTTCCAAGGTCCAATGATGAAATGTGTGTGTGAGAGCGCAAAGAAAGGACATGATAAGTTGGACAGAAACCAGGATATGACATAACTAATTGGTTATGAAAACAAGATTATCAGAAAACAGTTAAGTTCACTGACAACAAAACATATTGCTGAATTGCCTATTCCAAAATGAGGGTTTGTCATAAAATAAGGCAAGGATTAGTGTACACAGTTTGGTGAAAGAAAAGGAAACTAAAAGAAGCAACTGTGACTTCTTTGTGAAAGTAGTTCCAACCAAACAAATTTTTGTCAATATTGTCCAGTGAGGATGAATGCGTGAAGGAGGCTCTGAGCTGCCTGGGTTTCATCAGGGGTCCCAGATATAACAATAATCCTGTCACTTGTTCCTAGACGAGGTTCATGCACTATTACCTTGGCACCTGAGAACTGATTAATGAACACCAGAGGATAAGCTGAAGTAGATTTAAGATAAGATGAATAATGTATGTAAAAGTTTTTTAAGGTGTGAAACACTTTTTGGACATACCATTTTCAATTATTACTGAAATAATTAATAAGTTGTAAACTAAATTAAAAATAATGCAATCCTAATAATCAGGAAGACTCATTTCTAATGCCCAACTTCTATACCTGATGGATAATTAGTTATAGAATATTTTCCTTAAAGATTTCATATTTCTTCAACTTAAATACATTAGAAAGATAGAAAATTCAAAGGTATGGTTTTATTTATGCTTTTTATAATGAGAATCAAGTAAAAATTATTAAAGCCTTTCACTACTATTTTTCTTCTATAGGTGCAAGTCTTGTGTAGAGGAATTTAAGGTGCATAATGGTTAAGTGGGTTGTCTTCAAGGAATTTCAATCAGCTTATTTGTAGGTTTAAGCATTTGAAATTAGTTTGGCCTCAAGGCAATTGTATCATATTTGTGGTCAGTTTCTGAGCAGGTTAAAAAGGTAGTGGGCATCAAACTAATTGTATTGTGCCTTCTCTCTTGTTTAACATTTTAGTTTTGTGTAACAAGAAAGTTGGTCATTTTTACTTCAGCAGATGGTATTATACAAGTTGTCTTTTTTAATCTAATAACAAGGTTGAATTTTACTTGTACATTACACATGTAAACTTATGTGTCAAAACTGTTTCAAACTGGGTGGCCTCAAGTTGTTAGGCTAATCCTGTTCTTCATGTACGTACATTTACTAATTTACGCAGATGGTGTTGATAAGTGTTTGATAATTCATATCACACCAACAAGAATAGAAGCACCATTAATATATCAGCACAGAAAAGAGTAGCTTACGATAAACTAGCAAAAAAAATAGCTTACAAAATTCAAAGGGGAAAATAAAGAAATTAAAATTCTTATCAAGCTAAGGAAAGAATATGTTCCATATCTCATTAACCAGAATAGTCTGGCCAAGGAGAAGACACATTGATGCTTGAGAATTAAACTTAAGTGCTATTCTTTAGATGGTTTTCAACTCAGTTCACTGTGTCAAAATTCTTTTCCTCTCCTTCAAAATAATGAACCAAAATAATAACAACAGTAATGCTTGTAGAAGCAACTTCTAAAAAGCCTTTAGGATTATCGTGTGACAATGAGAACTCCATTCAATGAGTAATAAATCATATTGATTTACTTGTTTAACTATCTTGGACAGCAGAAGCAAGATTAACAGAAAAATAAAAGGCAGAAGTGCATACCTGTCTCAAACGAGCTAGATTGCTACCATTCTCCCCATATACAGAACCGAAAGTATGCTCAGGTATTACGATCTCTACAGTTGTATTCGTAACAAAAGCAGACTTACCTCCACTGCATGCCAGAGGAAAGAGGCAAAAGCTCATAAAGTGCAAGTGATCAGCAGTTTTAGATGACTGGTCAGGGAGAATGCTTCATCATATTTCAAATAACAGTAATGACTTATTTATTTCCTATAAAAATTGGGTAAAATGCCTTAGGTCTTGCTTTCTTCCATTCCCGTATACTGAAGTTGCACTAAATCTAATTACTGATTAAAATAATAATTGCCACGATGATGAAACTCCAGTCAAGTATGCTCTATCCCAAACTAGTCAGAGTCAGCCCCATAAACCCTTTCTTTCCATTCACTTATCTAATTGGTTAAAGTTTCTAAGAATATTGATATTGAAACCCTGGTGACACTGTTTTGGTCCAACTCTTCCTCTTCTCACTCCTAAAATTCAACAGTTTTTATTCTACATGCTATTTAATACAAGAGCAAAGGTCTTCAAGTTTTCACAGACCAAGTAACATGTTACTAACCTGACAAGATCATCTAGGCCAGCTTTAAAAGAAGGCAATCCTCCACTGAGATCTGATATGCCCCGTGGATTTATTCCAGGTATTGTCTGCAATCAGTCCCATCAAGACAAAGTGAACAAACATTATAACCCAACAGGGGGGAAGACAAATATTAACATCCTACAGGGAGGAAGATAGTACCTGCGATCCCCATAACCTTGGTGAAGGAGAATGATCTAAAGTACGTGAAAATCCAAGATGATCCATGCTCTGTGTTATAACAGTTTGGCAATTTAGATTATGAGAAACACCCCCCATTGGCTGCAAAAAAGAGGCAGAATCCCTCCCCACCTCCCTCAATGGACCCCTCCCAGGTCCCCTCAAAGGATCCCTCAAAGTTTCCCTCAATGAATCCCTAAATTCATCCCTCAGAGGGTCTCTCAATGGATCCCTCATAAAATCCCTCAGCGGGTCTCTCAATGGATCCCTCATAATATCCCTCAGTGGCTCCCACAATGGATCCCTCAGTGAATCCCTCTTGGCATCCCTCACTGGGTCCATCAATCTCACATAGGGGCTGGTCTCAGCTAATACAGAAGAACTGCGCCTTGCTCCAGGAGTGCCCAGAATGCTAGAGAAAACATTATCTCTGAGTCTTCCAGTAATGTAGTATATTGAATCTTTCACATTCAAAAAATCTCCCAAAATCTGTCAAAAAAACAACAAAACAGACTATGAAAAATTGTGCTGTGTTAGAGCAGGTCAGTAAAAGTGATTTGTGCTTGACCAGAATAAAGAGCTGAACAATTTTTTTACTTTGAAAATCCAGAATATTTAAGAGTTATTAAGACCTCAAGCCATGACTCTAGCATTTAATTTGAGATTCATTTTTAATTGCACCTCAAAAAAGTAAAAAGGGTGATCTTTGTTATCCTTGCACAGTAACAACTAAAAAATGAATCGATAAAGACTTCATTATACCTCTACCACGTGATCATTCTCTGGCACACACTTAGGGTTACCCTGGTCACGCCCTATTATTCGTATGCTGGTACTGGTTGCCTTCCGCATTTCTGAAATTATCGTGCCTCCTTTTCCCAACAAACAGCCAACTTGGTTTGGGGAAACCACGAGCCTCACACTAACATGGGACCCCTCGCTTGAGCCTGGATCCAGACCCTTTTCAACGACAGACTCCACAACCCTCGAGAAAACAAGCACAACAGTCTTCTGTGCAGCTGAATACCGAGACTCTGGGTTCTGCAAGAGAAGACACCAGTGCAATTAGTCATTAGCACTACATCCCACATGATAACCACTGCTTGAACAGGAATATGAAAAAGGATACATAATGCCAAACCTCAGATGCAGTAACAGTGATTAGTCGCTCATCACACCCAGCCACCTTAGGTCCAATGCTTATAGTAGCACCTGTTTCATTCTGAAGAGCCGTGACTATGTTGCCACCTTTTCCAATAACACCCCCAACCCTATCATTATTACACAGAATTCTAAAAACCACTTGCTGTTGTGGTGCACTTGTGTCCAGAGTGCTGACCCTCTCGGACTCGAACGAAAAAAGATGAGTTCCTGAAGCATAATCAATGGAGCTATTTGCTACAGTGGGTGGCGCTACGGAACGTTGTGCTATGGTGGGTCGCACTGCAGAATGCTGTGGAAGAATTTCTACACCCACTTCAGGACAAGAGACTCTGGAAACTGCCTCGACAGGTTTGCTGCTAATCACCCTTGTTTTATCAACCGGTTGACAATCTTGAAGGCGGTGAGAAACCGCGACAAGTCCTTTCTTTACAGCTGAAACATCTCCTTCAATCTGCAAATAATAACCATTTCCACAAGAGCAATAAATATTCATTTAACTGATAAAGAATCTGTTCCCAGATCACAATAATAGAATTCAAAGCTCAATAATTACTCTAGAAAAAAAAACTAATAAAACCAAGAAAAAAAAGATCAAAACTCTGAAATCAAAAACCCTAATATAAATTTCAATTACCTCAATCATCTCTTCATTAGAAGAAGCACAAGCAGGCAATTTATCAATCAAAACCTTAACTTTACACCCACAATCTTTCCTAATCTTCTCCACTGTTTTTCCTCCTTTCCCAATAACCGCCCCAACCGAACTTATCTCCGCCAACAACCTGCAAGAAACCAACCCACCCGCCACCGAATCACTCTCCCCCGCCACCTCTAATATCCTCTCAAAAACCCTCACCAACGCCTCCTGCCCCTTGGAAACCTCGATTGCACTCTCAATTCCACTAAATACCACCAACGATTGCGTAACTGAACCAACTATCGTTATCACCCGATCCGGTGATTCGAGTGGAGCATCTTCTATCCGGATCTTAGCTCCCGTTTGCTGTTGCAAGCCTTTTATTACGTTGCCGCCCTTTCCTATAATGCCACCGATTCTTGACTCGTGACAGAGTAGACGGAACAAGACGTGCCCCGACGGGACTGGTGAAGGAGCAGCTGAAGCAGAGGGGTGGGGTTTAGAGCGTTTGTTTGCGCAGTATCCGTTTGTGGAATTCGGGTTCGGGCCGGGCAAGATGTCGGAGTAATATAAGGGGCGTTTTGCTGGTGGAGAGAGAAAAGGACTGAAACTGCTTGCCATTGTAAATTTTCTAGAGAGAGAAAGTGCAGTGCGTTTGTTTTTTCTCCGTCTAGGTCAACTAGGATAGAGGAAGGTGGGGTTTAGAGCTAGACAGGCAGAGAGGCAGAGAGAGAGTAAAAAGCTCGCAGCTTTTAAGGCTCCGAAGTCTTTATTGATGTCATGTAAGGTACCCTTAGCTTTAATTTGGTTCTATACTTTATATTTATTCAATTTATGCCCTTATTTTTAATTGATTTTCCAATAATTGAAGTTTTCCTGTCCACTGTTATGGTTCTTAACTTTTGAATCAAATGCTAAGACTTTAGGGATCGGGTACGATTCTTAAATTTTGAAATTCGAAGTAATTAACGGACCTCCTTGTTTCCGTTTCGTATTTTCCCTGTAATCGATTTCTCCTGGGTAAAATGCAGTTCGTGTGTGTGTGTGTGTGTGTGTGTGTGCGTGTGTGTGTGTGTGTGTATAGATGGAGACAGGACAGGGTCAATGGTGTGTTGCACGTGAGAGATACGGTGCCGTGCAGAGACGTGGATGATGACGCGGAGGCGTGACGACTGCATGCTTACTTAGGAAGTATGTTGTTTCTTGTTTTCATGTTAGTTTTTTATTTAAAAATATATTAAAATAATTTTTTATTTTAAAAAACTTATTTTGTAACGTCAAAGTAATTAGTAAATATTAAAAATAATTTTTTTAAAAATACAGAAACAAAGATATTTATAGTGTAGTATTGCATTTCAATCTTTATGTGTGCATGTTTCATGCATGTTTGACCAAAAAATATATTAAATTGATTTTTTATATTTTTAAAAAATATATATGTTAATTAAAAAAGATGGAAAATATTTATAATTTATTTTTAAATAAAAAATACCATAATACCATAATAAAAAACATGTTTATCGTTGACTCAAGCATAATGAGTAGTATAGTCAACTTGTCATTCATCAAAAAGTTATCTATCACTTACTAGGATTCAGGGGTGTGATTTTATTATCTCTGAGAAAATAATTTTTATGAGATGTAACTTTTGAAAATAAAATAAAATAAAAAATTTTATAGTGAATATTATTGTTATTTTTTTTAGAATTAATAGTAATTGTACCTTCCACGGTGAAAATGTTTCTATCATTTTAATTTTATTGGAGAACTCACATTTTAGTTATACTTGGTTATGAACTTATAAACTTTGCCTTTTTATTATTCTAAAAGGTAATATAAACAATATTTTTATTTTTAATTAGAAAATAATTATTAATAAGAGTGTTTTCTATTCTAAATAATTACATGACTTGGATATAATATATATATAAGAGATATTTATCCCTTAATAATAATTATACAAGAAACTTTTTAATATTATTAATATTTATATAAGAGATATCTTTACCTTGTTAATGCTCGGGTAAGGAATTGTGTCTCTCTCATAACATATTATCAGGATAAAATTATATTTTAATATTTTTTATAAAAAAAGTTTATAAATTATAAATATACTATGAATCCTCAAAGTTAAGGTGTATAATATTTATTTTGTATGGAAATATATTTTTAAATTAAAAACATTTATCATATCAAAACTATTAACAAATGCCTTTTTCTCGATAATAAATGTTTTTTTTTTCTCATTTACGGTAGCTACATGTTTAACATTCACTTAATCTATCATTTAGTGATCTATAATTCCATTTTAAAAAATTATTTTACAGGTCACCAGCTTTTTATGACAAACCACAAGTATCATAAACAATATAAAATATATTATCTTGCTAGAACACGTAATTAACTCATAATCTCTAAAAATCCAATTCCTGAGCAGTTTGTATCTTAGAACATCATTATATATGTAAAAAATTTGAAAATGATTACCAGCCCGAGATAAGGTTAATCTTTTTCTAGGCACGTGGCAAGACCGCTCGAGCATCGAGCATCTATTTTGAACAGTCGGGCGAGAAAAGAGAAGCATTCTGTCATATAATGGCAAGTGACATGTTTGTTTCCACGTGCCGATCATTCAAGGCGATGTTTGACTTTAGGATGCACTCCAGAAATGGCTTAAAAAATCCCCAAAATATAAATTAACATAGATATTTATGCAATAAATCTTCGAACTCTAAGGTTTTCTAAAATAGCAACTAATGCATGTTTACGTATATTAAAATCCTTTCAGACCTCTAATATATCCTATTAACTATAAAAATTTAGCCAGTGTTAAACTCTAATATTATTATCACTCGTCTAAATATTTTTGCTATTCTATATTTTCAAGCATGCACAAAAAATATTGTGAAACTCCTAAAAAAAATATATATTTGAAAATGTGGTTTTAATTATTTTTTATTTATAAAAATATATTGATAATTTTTAATTTATTTTTAAATATTTTTTTTGAAATCAGTATATCAAAATAATTTAAAAATATTAAAATTATAATAATTCAAAATAAAAAAAATAAACTTTTAAAAACACTTTTAAATACAATACCAAACACACCACTCAAAACCACAATAAATTCCTGAATCCTAACACACAAATTACTATATATTTTTTAGTTTTGTGAATTTTACAAAGCTATTTGGAATCGTAGTTATGGTCATGGTTTAAATTATTTTTTATTTAAAAATATATTTAAATAATACTTTTTTATTTTAAAAAATAATATATTAAAATAATCTAAAAATATAAAAAATAATTTTAAATAATTTTTTTAAAATGTTTTAGAAATACCTTGTTTCCAAACTATCTTAAACACAACTTCCATACAGTAGTGTTCACACATAAATTTTCATATATATGTATATATATATATATATTTGATTAGAAATTTCATGAATCTTTATTTTAATAAATTTTTATTTTTTAATTGTATGAATTTATCAAAAAAGTAATATAAATCCCGAGAGTCCTTTTATTCACATGAATAGAAAATAACACAATTTTTTTATATAAAAAATAACATGAAATAAATAAAAATTACTGTGTTATAAATGAGTTTAGACAATAAATATATAAATATAGAGATCAAATATGCAATCTCTAAATAAAAAAGTACTAATTATAATTAACTCAACACACTACACAAGTGAAAAAACAGAAGAGCAAACCTCAAAAAGTTAAAATTGAGAAGCGAGAACAAACGAAAGCTCCAATTTAGAAATCAAAATTGTTTATGAGTAAAAGCGATACAAAACAGATAATTGGGGGACTAGTTTGTATCCATGCTAAAAAAATCGAAATTCAAAACCCCAGACCCCCTCCCACCAAAACCACCACTCCACTCAGCAGCAGGAGCAGCGGAGCTGCAGCAGAAGAAGGAAAAAAACCCTAAAAAATGTCGAAATTCGAGTACCCTATACTCTCCCGTACGGACATGATTTCAATCCTTGCAGAGTCACAAATCGCAGCCATAATAGAAACTGACCTGAAAAACCCAACGCCAGATTTCGTCGCCGATATCTACACCCGTCTCTTAGTTTACCTCGATCTTCTCCACGAGTAAGTCTCATCATCTTTTCTCCTTTTATTTTAAATAATAATCATAAATTAATTTCTTCTAGGATTGTTGAATTTTTGCAGGGAAGATGAAGGGCAAGTTGAGTTTGCAGCTTTAGAGCAGCTGGAGAACCCGCATTACCATGTCGGGTCGGCCCGGATTATGAATCTTTACATTAAGGTAAAAGAGGTTATAAAAATGCTTCAATGTCCTGCTGATTTTACTCTCAGAGATCTTTTGAAGCCTCAAGGAGATCGCACTCAGTTTTTTCTAAGTGCCATTCTCAATTTCTGTCTTCATAAAGACTCGAAAATGAATGAATTGAGGCCGATCGGGGAGGAACTTACACTTCTTGACGAGCAACGAAGAGGCTTGGAGGATAAGATTTCCCAGGTTGGGTGGTTATGATATTTTTATAGGAGGAGGTTGCAATTATTATTATTTTTTTTATTATTAAAGAGAATGTTTTATGTTTTTTCGGGGTCATGTAGTTGAATGCGGAGATCGCGGAGTATAATGATGCGAGGGAGAGAGAGTTACCGCTTGTTCAAGAGGTTGATGGGAAAGTTAAGGAATTGCGAAAAAAGATTGCCGATCTCAACAACCACCAGATGTCCCTGAGAGCTTCGTATAGGAAGTTGAAGGAGAGGAGTTCGGAAATGGACGGGGAGGTAAGGATGTTGAAAGTTGGTTATGTGTTGTTTGTTGATTTTGGTGAATTTAGAGGCTTCTATGCTTTGTGATTGATTGATGGATTGATTTGAGGTTATAATTTAAATATAAAAGTTAACTGTGTCTGGCGGCTAGACATAACCTTTGAAGATTTGAGTTATCTGCGCTTTGTGTGGAACGTTTTAATCTTCTTTTCGATGCACTTTCCCTTACCTTAATACTATCTTGAGCTTCGCCATGATATTATTATGTAATATCACATTGAATGACAACAAAAACATCTTTTTATGTTAATCATATGGGTTGAAGACACTTTGAACATGTGTATGCTTCCCTTACATATAGCGCATCTTTTGATTTATTATTCAGATTTCAAAGGCCAAGAGGAAAATGATATCATAATACCAGTAAATCTTTTGAACATGTGTGTATATATAGGATTACCTTACAGATAGGTATTTCTTCCGAGTGCTTAGCTACGGGGAGTCATCATAGTGGCTGTTGTTGATAGTTAAGCTTTTGTTTTGTTTTTTCAGATTTCAAGGGCCGAGTTTGACCTGGTACAAAGTGTTCAAGAGAACGCGAATTTACGTTCAAAAATTGTTCAATCACCAGATAAATTACAGGTATATTTTCTTCTTCATATTAAAGTCCACTTATTCAAACATTGGCACTTGAAATATCCAAAATTTATAATGCATGCTCTAGTGAAGTTTATATAACTATAGGAGCCACAGTGAACTGTGGAGGGATGGCCTTACTCTACATTATAATGGTGTAAAACAGTTAAGGCATGATATGATTCACTGGTTATACAAAATGGCAATCCTTGCCTCGGAGGAATTTCAGGTGGCTTTAGATCATGATTTTGGAATTGATGAAAAAAGTTTCCCCAGTCACCAAATATGTGGGAGTAGGTCTATTTCCCTCCAGATATGTCTGAGTTAAACTGATTTCCCAGGGAAAACTTCTCAAAGGATTAAACTAGTGCATGGAGGGATCTGATTACAGAAAACCTTGTCGCCCTTGTAAAGCATGGTGGACCATGTCACTTCCAGCTCAATGTATTTGCAATCTCTTTGACGAGCTAACTCCAAACCCATAAAAAACACCAGGCAGTTCTGCCCTTATAGCACCTCATTGATCCACATTGGCCACAAACCCAGCCACCCATGCACCATTAGAATCATGCAGTAAGCCACCTGCTCCTGCCCTCACCTGGCTAACTTTGCTTGCTCTGTTGGTATTTAGCTTAACCTGTCCTACTTTTATGAGAGTTCCAACCAATAAGCTACTCCTTTATTTGATGAGATACATGGCCCAACACGGTGGCTGTACATGCCTCCTCAATCTCATGAACAAATGAGAAAATGTCTTTTCAAAGATTCTTAGTTACTGCTTTTTCTTTTTCTTTTTTTGCAGCGCCCTACACTTTGTCATTGTTGTTTTCATTATTTGCATGCTTTTATTTTCCTTTTGGATCCCTTTTTGACTTGCAAAGAACAATCCTTGCATGGGCTAAAAGAGGGCTTTGGAGGAGAAGAAATCAGTTCGAGAAGAGGCAAGGAATGCTGAAAGATTAGCAATGCAGTCCTTTGAGGCTAAGAGTGCTGTCCTTGAGGTTTATATAAAGGTACCTTTTCATCAACTAATATGTTACCTTCAGGGGTTGCTAAACTTGGCTAGCCTATTGGAGTTTGCTTATTACATATTTATGAAAATGCAGTCTACTTTCATTGCATTATTTTTATAAATATGTGTTTTGCGAGAAGTTTCTGACATTCTAATTGTTGTTGTTGTGAGATTGCTTGAGGTAGACTCTAAAATTTGATATTTCATCTGGATAAATGATTTTGAATGGAATGAGATTTGAGCCCTATAGGCTTTGTTCAACTTCCAAATTATTTATTTCTTTTTCAAATGCTAAACGGGATGCGGTTCTTGAAACTATCAGGTTTCAACCATTTATTCCTTTTGGATTTAGCATTACATTTGCTGTTGTCAAATCAATTTTACTTCAGTGGTGTTTCCTGTGTCTAGTCTGTTGGATAATCAGCTAAACAATTTTTTACTGTATTCTTATAATCAGCTACACAAAGTTTTACTGATATCTTTAAGTTCTACTCTCAGGCTCTTAAGAAAATGTCGAAGCACTTTGATCAGATGCAGGCAATCCATGAGCAGGTGAGCACATGGCTACTTTTTTGTCCTCTGCAATTCAGTATTCTGGTCTAACGGCTTCATTGAGAATACTTCATGACCACCAAGAGGAAAATGATATCTTATTATAATATCAATAAACACCTAATCACGCAGTTTGCCTTTTATTTTCTTTTAGCGCCCCATATAGGCCTTTGAGTGCTATCTGTTTATAGTATTAATTTATGGTGCAACGCAACAGGCTCTGCATATTCCTAAAGCATGCTATCTGTTTAGTTAGGCTATGACTGAATGTAATTCCCGAATCCTCAGGATGTAATTTCCAATTTTGATAGGTAAATTCTGCCAAATCCATCGAAAAAGACTATAAGGCTTTAAAAGCTAAGCTCAGTGACGATGGACTGACGGATAAGTCACTTGATGCCAAACTGGTTGAACTACAAATGAAAGGTAAATTCTTATGAAACTTGAGTTAATTTGGTGTCTTTATATTTATGAATGCTTTGGAGCTGATAGATAGCATATTCTGCCTTTCCCAGCGCAACAGTTGAATGAGTTACAAAAGCTGTTAGAGAAAGAAAGAGATATGAAGTGTGAGGAAGCTAGTAAAGAATATAATACTATTAAGTCGGAGGTGGAATCTAAGAGGCGTGATCTAGAAGCAAGACAAAGGAGGGTTGAAGCTGTATTGTCAGAGGTACATTTATACATAATGCTAAACCAACGCATATTGATCTGAAGTAGTTTGATATTACCTAAGTTTTTTTTGTTCCATTAACAGGTGGATGCCATAACTTCAAAGACTAACATGGTAAATGAATCTGGTGCCGCTAAAGTTCAAAAGCTAGTTAGCAAACGTGAAGAGATTGCTGAACAGGTGAACTGCCTTCGATTCCATCGATGAATTTCTGTGTGCTTGCTTGTTATCGAATTAATATGAACAATTTTCTCAAATTGACTAGGAATTGATTTCTTTTTGTGATTGCAAATCTGAATTTGTGTCTATGCTTTTGCTGGATTGGATGCAGTTTCAAAAATACAAGAACTCCATAGAGCCTTTGCTGCAGTGTGCTAACAGTTGGAGTTGAAATGCCTGTGCTCATAAGAGCAGTTTGCTTGTACTAAATGAAGTCTGAGGTTTGCTATTCTCTATCAAGGTCAATTCGTGTAAAGAGTGTTTTGGTGTTGCTTTTGCCAGGGTTGTTGCCAGCGATATTATGCCATGCTCAGTCTTGATTTCGAGCTACTTATCTTGTAGAATCCACTTCTGTGAGTGAAAGCAAGATTTCTTGCTTGAGTTTCAGGTTTGTTTTTTAGCTGAATCTGGTTCAAGGACTGGCGACGGTGTATTGGTGTTGGTAGTATCATAGTAGATGCCTGTTTTTGCCGAAAGTTTCTGCTTTGCGTTTATGGGCTGCCAAGATTTTTGGTGATATTTTCTTTTGGGTTCAAAGCAACCTACTTGCAAAGCTTTCTGTAAAAGTCCTATTTTCCTAATACATCTAATGATCTGATTAACTAAAAAGAACAAAAATAAATAAAAATAAATCTGACTTTCAAAGGAACAGCATGGGCTGGCCTGATAGACACGAGTGCTTTGTGATTCCAAGCAAACATAACGCAATTAGGGTTAGTTCTTTATCCATGGAAGAAATTTTAAGCAGCAGTGTCGTGATGGTGAAGAAGCAGGAGGGTATTTTTCTTGAGGAGCAAATGTCAATTTTCCAAGATTGAGTTTCTGGGCGGACCAAATCTATTCATAGATTTGAACTTAGAAGGGTAACTAAAAATATGAACTCATTTACTATTTGAGTAAGACAACATGAGTGATCTTTTTTTGCTGCCAAGAGCGAGCAATTTCATGTTTGCATCCCTATAAAAATTCCCTTTAGCATGAATCAAGATAAGATTTAAAATATTCATGGAATTAGTTTTTAGGCGTGTGCTGCCTTCAGTTTTGGTAAATATTATTATATGAATTACTCTATCCATCAATTATATTTTAAAAAAATCTACAACTTCAAATATTTTAAAAATGAATTCTTCAAAATCTTTTATTTCTAATAGCTAAATATTATTATAGAAATGAAGAAAGTCTATTTTTGTTTTCAGATTTAGAGGGATTGTTGAGTGATATGTTTATGTTTTTTGTTTTGTTTTGCATTGAATATACTATAAAATCAAAACCCATAATCTATAAACTATGTAAATAAATAAATTTCCTTTCTATGGTGGATTAAGGGGGAAAAAAGGGATTATATGGTGTTTTGATGTACACCTAAAATCAAAGGTTATTTTATAATTGTGTTCGCAAAAAAATAAAAAAAGTGCTATAAAAAGACAAATTATATATAAAAAAGCCTATTAAATATGTTATATGGAAGAGATCCTCGCCTATCACAGTGGGTTGGCCCATTTGTTGCCTAACTAAAGGCAGAATTATTAATATCCTACAAGTGTTTTAAATTCTTTTTTTTTTTAATTTTAAATTAATATATTTTTGATATTTTTAAATTATTTTAATGTAAAAATATAAAAAATAAATTTTAAAAATAAAATAAAAATATTATAGTAATATATTAATAAATAAAAAATACTTTAAAAAATAATTGCTACTATATTAAACCAACTTTAAATATATTTTAAATTTATGGATAAAGTTGATGATTTATATAATAACTAAACTATATAAAAATTAATCTTTTCAAGTTGGTTGATGAATCCATAACTTTATTGAATTTCGGTGATGTTATTTTTTAAAAATATTGTTTGCCTATTTTAATTTTTTCTTAAAATAACATTATTTTATATTAATACCTACATAAATCTTGAACCGGAGCTTGGTTGGCTTAGGGTTCAATAATTTTGCTGAGGGACTGCGAGATAAGATAAGATAGCTGATTAAAATACATTTTTGACTTGTATTCAAAGACATGCAAAATGACACCCGGCAAAACCTTTTTGACTTGTCCCTTAATGACACCCGGCAACCTATGGACACTTGCACTAGGATATGATATAGTAAGTCCACTAAGTCCAGATTCTGCTGTCTAAAATGTCTACACATGTCATAACTTTGTAATTCAAAGAAAGATTCATTCATTTCACTTTTGTTCTTGCTTTTGTGGCAGTGAAAAAAGAGAAAAAATGGTGTCCCAAACTGTTGATCTTTTGAAAAATGAACTGCCTCTTGATCAGGAGTCGGTGGTTTTGCCCGAAGATGTTGTGAACGGTCTTGTTCTTGTGGATATCATCAATGGTTTTTGCTCTGTTGGTGCTGGAAATCTGGTAACTGAATCTCTCTTTTCTTGACCATTAAAAGTTCTTATGGCCCTGTAATTAGGTGCCTTGTTTCTTTTTTCTTGCTGCGTGTGTTTAAACTGGACTAGGTATACACTGATCTCTCTCTTGCTGTAAACCTACCAAGGGAAGCCAATCTGCTATGCCGTTATCCTATTTTTTTTTCCCACTGAATAAATACCAATTTATAGCATTAATGACAGCTGGAAGTTGAAACCATACAATCAAATCAAGAAAGATGAAATTCATGTCATGGAATTTTGTTGGTTAGCATGCATAGATCTATCCTTTTTATCAGACCTTTTGTGTAATACGAGGGTTATGCCCGTGATTGTCCATAATACGGTCTGGACTCCATATATTTGTTCATGAACACCAAAAAAGATAAAATCCCTTGAATGTGGAATTCAGTTTCTGTGCTGGTAGTTGATAAAAACATGCTGTCTCAAAGCATAGATGTTTTGAAAAATGATCTTCCTTTTGAGCAAGAGTCTGGTTTTGCCGGGGGATGATGTAGCTGCTCTTGCTCTTGTGGATATCATCAATGGTTTTTGCAGTTCTGGTCTGGAAATCTGGTAGTTTAAACATTTTTAATCCTAACTACTCTACATGACTGTATATAACCAACAGCTATTTACTTTTTCTGCTCTTTCATGCTCAGCGTTACATATCTGGTTTACAGGCTCCGAGAGAACCCAACAGGCAGATTACAGGAATGATCAATGAATCAGCAAGGCTGTCCAGGTTGTTCTGTGACAAGAAACTGCCTGTTCTGGCATTCCTTGATTCTCATCAACCTAACAAACCTGAGGAACCATACCCCCCTCATTGTATTGCTGGCACGGATGAATCCAAGCTGGTTCCTGGTATTTAGTTTATCTTAATGCGTTTTCTTTCCATTATCAAGAATTAATTTCTACGAACATCTGCTTTCCTCTAGATCCTTGGAAAAGAGGAATACCGACAAGGTGATATAGATCTGAAGTTATGTATGCTTTTTGTTCCATAAAATGCAGCACTGCAATGGATAGAGAATGAACCAAATGTCACAATCCGACGCAAAGATTGCTTTGATGGGTTCTTGGGCTCGGTCGAGGATGATGGCTCCAATGTTTTCGTAGATTGGGTGAAGAACAATCATATAAAAGCTGTAAGTCCACTACAAGCCACGATACTGGGTCACAAGTTCACTATAAAGCGAACCTGTGGCCATCATTCTTGCATGTTTTCAATCAAAATGACACAAACAAAAGCTTAAAAAAGATCGTATGCAATTTATGTGATCTGTTGAATGCAGATATTGGTGGTGGGCATATGCACAGACATCTGTGTTCTGGATTTTGTCTGTTCAACAATATCTGCCAGAAACCGTGGATTTCTAGCCCCTCTGAAGGATGTAATAGTGTATTCCCGTGGCTGTGCTACCTTCGATGTTCCTCTTCATGTTGCAAGAAACAGCAAAGGTGCCTTATCTCATCCCCAGGTAACGAGCTTTTAGTTTCACCATCAAAGAGACTTGAATACTCCATTAATATAGAAAAACCCACCCACCAGTCCTCACTCTCAAATTTTTAGTTTTTTATTTTATTTTTTATGGTTTATCCTTGCAGGAGCTGATGCATCATATGGGCCTTTACATGGCAAAGGAAAGGGGAGCCATAATAGCAAATGAGGTGTCACTGGTTACACCAAAGAAACCATGAATCCCATCACCTCACCTCTAGTTAGCAACAATGGAGGTCGTGTTCGGAGCCTGTACAATCTCATGTGATTAGCTATTAGCAGACCATGCCTGTATTTCTTCTACACAATATAATAATATATGTACCTAAAGAGTTTAATGCTTTTTTAAAAGAAAAGGCACCTTAGAAAAGAAAGTAAAAACAGGAACACACCTTTAATTTCTACTTCTCTACTTTTTTGAGAGGGCCATGTCATAAACAATGTCCCAAACGCAATAATTTTCCTACCCTTCAGAATTCCATGCAAATTCAAGTTGCTACTCAACAGAGTTCTCCCTGATTTTCCAGGGGTTTCAGAATTCTTTACGAGAACACTTACTTTCCAAAGGTGGACCAAAAGCTGCTTAACTTATAAGCAGCTAGGGCAAGCATATCCTTGAAGCATGCATGAAATCGATTTCCAGATTTGCAGAAAAACCTGACACAACAGCATTGTATCCAACCAAATTACATTTACAAAATAACTAACTGGTTGCAGTTGCATTTTTATTAATTTCTTATATGCAATATAGCACAGCACAAGGTTCCTGCAGAGTAATCATTTTCCCACAGATCATCCCAAATCAATAGCCACTATACTCCAGCATCTATCTCAGTGTCTACGCAAAGTAGTAATAAAGAGCTATATAATTGGATCAGCTCTGTGAGAGCTGATCACTCGTACCAAGGGCTCACAATAGAAGCAGAAGCAACATGCTAGGCTGTAAGATCAAATCTGTAATCCAGTCTGGTCCACTAAAATGAAAACAAACTAAAAGCTAATTGTGTATCTTATGGCAGATTTACTAAGATTTCATTAACCTATTTTAACAAGGAATAACATGCCCGGACAAATACGGAGGAAGAATATACAAGCTCAAGTATAATGTACACCAGCATCTACTGTTGAAGCCTCAGGTGATTGATGAACATCATGAAGTGATGTTCAGGAACCCCATACACGAACCCAACAACGGGCCCACCTTTAGTGTACTGCTAAAAAAGAAAAAGTGATAGACAGAGAGGGAGGGAGAGAGAGAGAGATGTCATGGTGAACATTCTATTTAGAAAAAGAAGAACATAGCTTGAGAAAAAACACATATCAGATGCAGCAACAACCAGCACCAGCATTATCTCGTAAGAAAGCTGCCTCCAGGTGATGCTCTTGTTCTAATGCTCTCTGAATCAGCCCCCGCAAGAAAACAAGAAGACTGGTTAACAGAAGAATTTTCAGCATTTTACTCCTTACGAAAACCAGAGTTACAGGTTAAATTACTCACATTCAGCAGCGACATCACTCCGCCAACAATATCATTTGTTGCTACAGCTGCAATTGCCCCTTCAAGCCTAGCAGCATCTTCACAATCCTCTCTTTTTATAGCATTGCCTAATCGCAACTGCAAGGCAGGAGAGAATTTCTCAGTACTTAAAAGAAAATTCTTATTCTATATAAAGTTGCATTCCCTCCATCACAGTTTGCTTGCTTATCACACAAAACAGTCAGAACCACCGTCAGTTTATGTTTTACGCTTGCCAAATCTTTTTATTTCCCATTTGGATCATAGAAATTTTTAAAAAGAATTGAAAACGTCAAGTGAAGAGTTCTGATCTTTTAAAAAATCCAATGTTTCAACCTTTCTAATTTGAAGTATCAGTACCTTCTAATACATTCCAGGAAAATCAGAGGGCACCAACATTTCCAGCAAGCACAGATTCCCCTAAATCCAACACACTGCACTTCCCAGTCACAAAGATCCCTTCTTTTCACAATTCCCAAGTACAAGTCACACCAATAAAAACAACAGCACATGCACATATGCAATACAACCAGTCAATCAGATATCACTTTCAAAACCAAGTTGCACACAGTTTCTATTTTCCCAATTCAAATAATAAACTATATAGCCTGAGAAAAGAGTAATGCTTTACTTCCTAATCCCAAATTTCCCATCTTCACAAAGTTCTTAACCATATTTCTCAACCAAAAACACCAAAACATGCATGCACACTTACACATGGTGATGGGATTAATTATAATTTTTACTTGAAAATAAATTAAAATGATTTTTTTAAATTTTAAATTTTTATTTATAATATTTTATTTAAAAATAGTAAAAAAAATTAATTTTTTTCTAGTGAAATATGCTTTTAAAACTTATTTAAAAAAACTAAGGAAACTATTTGTAACTTTAGATTTATTTTCTTTAATTTTCTTCTTTATGCATAAAAACAATGCATCACTAAATATATAAATATAGAGTTAAATAAAAAGTTATTAAACCTGATTTAATGTTAAGATTAATTTGAAAAATCAAAGACATAAAACATAATTTAGATTAAGTTTTTAATTAAATCTAACAAAATATTGACATAACTAAATCTATTAAATCTTATCGAGTTTTTAATTATTAGTTAGCTTTGTTATATTCAATTGATTTGATAATATTGGATCAATCTTTTGTAAGGAAAAATTAAAATAAAATGCTGTTATTTTCTTAAAATTAATTGAATTGACTCAACTATCCAAACCCTTGTCAGATCCGACAATCATGAGAGGCAGAACACGGGCATTTAAACTAAGAAAAGGTCCATTGGTACAAAACCAACTTCTTTGAAAGGAGAGCTCAACGAATCAGTTCTTATTTACATAATAACGTTGATCAATACAAGGCACATGATATCCGACTATTGTTTAAACTAGATCATTTTTTTTCATAATCCCAGCTCATTTGATTGTGTACTCACAGCCATTTATTAGCAATCTCAGCCATTCATGCTGGTTCTTCTTCTCATCAGTCCCAAAAGGGTCTGTTCAACTTCTTTTATTGTCATTCAATCCTTAGTTAATCAACAGATAAAAGGTGTCTGAATATTTACAAACATGAATTCTTTATTTCAGATGATGATTTAAGATACAATCCAGCGACAGCTTGTATTCTTCACAGATTGCAAGTTTCAACTCCTGAGAGTTACAGAGACTTCTTATGTAACAGGGGATCGGAGATGACTTGGGGCTCAAAGTCTGGCTTCAAGTAACAGGCAAGCATGTCAGCGTATAACTCATACCGAGCAGTCATCCGAAATCCCCACTTGTCTTTCAGCTGCCGACAGAGGTTTAGATCCATGTCTGAGATCAATAATCCATCCTTGTAACGTGAGAGGGAGGGTGTGCAAGAAGCATCTGGAGCTGAAAAATGACTAGACCCGTAGAAATGCCCAAAATCTGCATGTTGTGGCTTCCCATCGCCGGAAGTAAATGGATTAGGGAATGTCTCAGTTCCAACACGATTGATTGACCCAACAAAGTAGCTGTTTGCTATAGCAGCATTACGAGCCTGTAAAACCATCAGTAACATGTCAGTGACCAGTGATAAGCAACATTTTGACCTTTGGAAGTTCAATTTGTCCAACAATAACAAAAACTCGAACTATTGCACACATTCTAAGCATGAAACACAGCAAAATGGTATTAACCTCAATAGGCCACATAGGTTCGCTGAGTTCACCAACAGTTGCAGAAGGATTGAAAACAATCTCTGCACCATTCAGACCAAATGCTAACCAATTCAATGGATGGTGCCTCCCATAACATATATTGACAGCAATCTTCCCATAAGCTGTCTCAAACACAGGATGCCCGGTATTTCCTTCCATGTAATACGTGCTTTCATTGAAATCACCGACTCTAGGTATATGGTTCTGTAAAATGCAAAATCATAATGTTTTGAAAAAGAACAGCAGGAACAACATAACACAGAAACAAATAGCATGAGAATTACCTTCCGATGCTTGCCAATTATGTTTCCACGATTTCCAATTACAATAGCAGTGTTCCAGAGAGTCTCTCCATGATTAACATCTCTCTCAAGAATTGGATTTATAATGACCATGTTGTATTTCCGCGCATATTCCTGAAGAAACTGTGTTGATTCCCCATCAACAGGCTCAGCAAATTCACACCACCTCTTCTCCCGGGTACAAAATGCAAATGGCATCATCCATGCTTCCTGGGTTATAATTATGTGAGAAATAACATCATATTTTTCAGAACGCAATGGACAATAATCATCAAAATCAGTTTAAACCTCATGTCTCAGCTTACCTGTAAACATAATATGTTGACTCCAGAAGCACCTGCAGAATCAATGATTGGTTTCAATTTCTGAAAGATAGCTCTTTTTTGGTCCAATAATGGGGCAGTTGTTGGAAGAGCTACAGAGTTCTGAATGAGACCCACCCTGACTACTCGAGGTTCTCGCACCAACTCCTTGTCAGCATCAAAGGAAAAGGCCTGAAAATTTTAAAAATTTAAGTTTCAGAAAAATCAATAACCTAGCATCAAAGATTTAAAGGTTCCATCTTAGAATGGGAAGAAAACTTAAGTGACAGTTCAAGCATTGAACTGATCATCTGTCCCATCCAAACAAGTGAGGCCTATACAAAGTGTTAGCTCCAAAACACCGGCATGACCATTTATAGCACGTTGTTTCGGACCAAGAACTAAATCATCTGTTCTAACCATCTACGTAATGCCCAAAGACAAATTATTTATATATATTGAACAGGGAACTTAATTCTTCAAAAAGATTCAACAGTAACTGCTACAACCAAAGGTGGGACAGGCACCTACCTGGAGGTCAAAATCATGTTTCGAAGAGAGGGCTTTTGCAGATTCCGGGAGAGCAATAAGCTCGAGAGGTTTTCCACAATTCAGTCCAATAAGCAAGCGACTGACTTCCTGAAACATATGTATCAAACATCATAAGATTTCCAGGCAACCTTAATGATTCACAAGTTTCTTACAATTAGTCAGTAAATCAACATGGGATTCAAATGTAATCAAACCCTATAAAATCACACCATTAACAATAACACAAGTGACAGAACTCATCCCATCTCCAGCAAAAGTGGTAAATCCCCTACTATAGCCATAAAGTTTCAATCTTTGCAGCTACAGACTCAGTTAAACAGAAAAATAAACAGTCCTACAAAACAACTAAATAAAATCAGTGAAAGATGAGAGATTTATCTGTCTAACCCATCAAAATTTTCCAATCCACCAAAGATATAACCACCCCAGATAGGCTAATCAGTAAACTAACCCATCAAAATTTGCTCAAACTTCAATAAGAAAACACACACACACACAAAAAAAACAGAGAAAGGAAAAGTTACCTTGTATAGATGAGGCTTGAGATTGACACTTAGAAGGTGGTGAAGGGACTCATACCCACAAATTGAACCATCTTTTGTACTTGAGCTCTCTTCCAAATTGCCATTTTGTGCTGCAATCTCTCCTTCAATTTTGTCCATCTTAATGATGTTTTTCTTTGCGATTATGTGGCTGTGGAAATAGAGTTCTTACGGCATATGCAATTATGCATGTATATATGACTCAGACAGAGGAAATTACGGATCGCTTTTGAATATTAAAGCCTTTGTTAGCTAAGGTTTGATTGGATTTTTGGAAGACTTGCATGTGGGAAGGATTTGTCTGTTTCAAGAAATGATTTGGGTTGGTGAAGAAAAGATGATTTTTTTTTTTTTATTTATGTGGGTATTTGTATGCATCTCAACTATTTTTACGTGATTATATAAGTTTCCAGATATTCTGCTCAAACTCAAACTCAATCATTAAAAGACAATAAAAAAAATAAAAATGATTTGGTATTGAGAGTAGTGGTGAGCAAACCTCAAATAATCCCACAACTATAAATTTGACTCCCAATATAGTATCTAGACTAATGTTTGGACAAGAGAATTTTGTAAAGTGTTGGGTTTGTGTAAAATGTTTTTCTCTTATTTTTTTTATTTTTGTTTAGAATTAGAGAAATAAATTGAAGTAAAAAATCTTGCATTGAACTTAAGTTTAAGAATAAGAAGGCATAAAGTATTTTCAGATGGTGGTTGTATAAAAAATACCTTTATATTTATTTATTTAAAATCTTCGTTTCTTTGGTTTTTTTCCCCTCTAAATCCGGCTCAATATGTCATATGCTCTTCTTCGGCCCAAAGTTAATCGGGCCACACAAAGCCCATAAAATCCACCGTGAAAATTCCTCTGACACGTGTCAGCTACATCATTATTGAACCGACACGTGTCGGTCTGCCGCCACTTTCGTGAACATCGGCCGAAAGATAAGAGCAGAATCCCGCTCAAGAACTAGAAGAAATAGAAAACAAACGTATTTTTCTCCATCCACCTAGACACGTTTCGATTCAGCTTCAATGGAGAGAAACGAAGAGACAGTTCCTTTGCCTCCGTCTCCTCGAGAATCATTAAGCTCATTACGAGCTCGATCTGGACCGGACCTCTTGCTAGTCATTTGTAGGTGTTTCAGCGTTGTGACCGCATTCACCGCCATTCTTTGTATTGCCGTCAACCTTCTCTCCGCTATTCAATCCTTCGAAAACGGGTCTGATGTAAGAATATCTTTATATATGTATGGGTGAGCGAGTGTGTGAGGTGCTGATTGCTGATTGCTGACTGGCTGTTGTTTTGTGAAGGTTTTTGATGGAATATTCAGGTGTTATGCGGTGATTATTGCGGTGATTGTGGTGGTTGCCGAGACTGAGTGGGGATTTATCATCAAGTACTGGAAGGTCCCGTAATTTTTTTTAATTTTAATCTTATATTTTGCTCGTGTGTTTAATCTGTGAAAATTGGAGTTTGATGATGAATATTTTGACATTTTCACTTGTTTTAATTTATTGAATCGAATTTAATTAATTAGTTTACTCTAATAAATTACCATGCTGGATTTTGTGAAAATGTTGACTGTTTTATATAATTAATATTCTGCAGGTACTGGAGTATTGGGTTGGCAGGGGCATGCTGCAAATCTTGTAAGTCATTTGTTTCAACGAGGACGGCAAAATGTGCGTTACACAGGGTTGCGTAGAGTCGTACGGTTTAAGATGATGGTTTTTCTTTTTGCAGTGTTGCGGTAATGACGAGAGCTTTCCCTGACTGTTCTTCAAAGCAGAAGCAGCTTGTTATTCTAGAAAATGTAGCAAGCTATTTGCTCCTTGCTTGTGGTGTTGTTTATGTTGTTTTGGTAAGATGATAGACGGATTGTGGGGGCTTTGGTTCAAATTGAGTATGGTTGATTACAATAACTTACTTCTAAATCCAATGGTGTGTTGCTCTTGAATGTAGGGAATTCTGTGCATCGGGTGTCTCAAACAGGCTCATCAGAAGAAAAAATCTACGAGGGAGCAGGCTATCAAGGATCTGGAGGTGAGCTGTGTATTGCTGTAGCTCCTGAAATGATGATTGGTATTGAGTGTTTATACGAGGTTCCCTGTTTTTCATTTTAGTCCAGGCCTGTATGTGCATGTTACTCCTCCAAGTTATGCATTAAGTTTTATCCGTGCCATCGCTTTTTGGAGGTCAAGTCATGATATGAGATTTTAGCGACAAACAGGAACCTGAGTTCTAAGATCCCTACAGGAATCTTTGTTTGTTTACAATGCATGCAAGAAGAGAAATATTTCATAGCTCATCTGAGCTATGAAATGGTAAGCCAATGTGAGGAAATGGATCGAAATTTTGTTGCATTTCTAAAACTTGAAGTGCTACAAGCAGTGAGCGCTTGTCACAATAATGCTGTAGAAAAGGTTTTGATATGCCCCAATCAAATCTGTAAGCAAACAGACTTCCATGATCAGTTATGTAAGTCGTCAGGATGTATTAAAATCAGACAAGGGTGAAAATGCAAGGCAATAAGATTCTCAATCTGATATACATGTGCTTGCATATGGTTTGTTTTTTCGAGAGTATGCAGTTGGTTTTATTAGGCAAATGGTGTTCTTTTGCCAGTGATTTATTGATTTCTGTCTATTGTTTTTACAAATATGGATTGTTACTCAGATTTTCCTCTATTAACAAGCTTGGATTAACGATCACAGGAATTAGAGCAGCGGAGGGAGGAACTTGAGCAATCACTTGTGGGAGAAAGGTCTTGAAGCAATTTGTTTCAGTGTTGTAGTTCAGATAACGAAACACTAGGTGAATCTGATGTTTGTATGCTATAGTTGTCTCCAAATCTGATCCTGTTGTTGTTTTTAGAACTGAGCATTCCACATGAGCTTATTTGTAAATTTTGTATAGTATGAGTGCAAAGCCATGTGTCTGGTTCCTTTTTTTTTTGTCTGGCGATAGTGATTTCCACTTTTATTTCCGTGTTGTTACTCGGAATGGCGTTTAATGGTACCGGTTGCAGCCTGCGAGCTTTTATGTTTGAGAATTTTTGTTATTCTTCATTTTGTTCTTTGGCAGATGCACTCTTGTAATGTTATGCTTTAAGCATGAGGCCACTTATCCAAAACGTTTTAATATAATTGTATCCGTAAACTAGAATTTGCAGAGGTTTCTCATAAACTATACTCCACTAACTTCATCGATGGAACCATTTATCTCATGATTTTTCTAGAAAATTTGTCAATGTCAACTTGTTTGCACTGTTTACAAAACTAATCTACTCTTCAGAAGCCGGAAATTGGTAATTGATGGACTGTTACTTGCTGATGGAGATCCGACGATGTTGAGCAGTGACTGCTAGCCATGGACAACAACAATGCCTTGTCTGCATCTCTTGTGACATGCTGATTGATGAAAGCAATTGCATATTCCACTAGCTCTGCATCACACGGCAACGTGAGATGTCCATTGCTAGGCAATCCAAACTCCTCTTCTGCCAGTTCAAGTAGCTCTCTCACAAATGCATTGTTAAGATAATCTAGAGGAAGCAAAAACCGTTTATGATCTGCAGAGTACACAACAAAATGGCCCTTCTCAGCTGTAGATGATGTGCTACAGCTGCTTGTGTCTGTTCGTGGCAGTGTGATTCTTTTTCGCCTTGTAACAGCCGTCTTCTGCCATTTTCTAGCCAATTTGATAAGCTTCTTGGCACTAATCATGGAAGAAAGCTTTAGAATTTAGAATGAGGAATGCTTGTATTGTGATGAGTAGAAGGCAAAGGAAGTCAGTGTTATATATTACAGAGTAGAACACAGTCCCTTTCCATTGGGAAGCAAAACCATGTGATAGGGGGGGTATAAGAGGTGGTTTTTGTGGTGGGCTTGTCGGCTTGTGTGACAATCAACCAGCAGGGCGGCGCATAGCGGTGGTTAAGTGTTTATCCTTCTGTCCAGTAGTTTAGCAGCAAAATGTACTCAAAGACTGTTGACTCATGCCCGTAGAGACCATGTTTACTTTTTTCTTCTTTTCATCACACTTCACATCCTGCACATGTCACACTTAACAATTGTCACACCCAACACCGTGAAATGCAGGGCACCAAGGCTTATACTGTTCCATTTCTTGGTGCTGATAGGACTAGGGTAGTGTAGTGCCTGTTTGCCATGAAGAAATCCGCTTGAAACCCAAAGGAATTAGCCTTTCAACTTCTTAAAGCTAGGCCCAGGGTGACCATTCGTCACTCTCTAGCCAATGATATCGTTGTTTGGGTTCCAGCTAAAGATCCAGGACACAAGCTCATCACTCATCTGTCAATGCCTATCATGGATCAGTAAGGTGCCGTGGCTTCATCATGTGATATGCTGTGTTATGTCCTCCACTCCACTGCTTCAGTGATGTTATCTACTGTAATTAAGGTATGGCTTTAACATGTAAAATGCTGTGTTATGTCCTCCACTCCAGTGTTTATGATCAGCTGAGTAAGGACGTTGTGATAAGCTTATCCATTCCAGTTTGAAGTTGGTGTAGTACTGCTTGAATGATGCCTATACTATTTGCGTATTTCAAATTCAATAAATTTCGAGTGTTTCAATCGAGCTTCTTTAACTATTAAGCATGAAAACATTTTTTCTCTCTCTGAGTTTGGGTGTAAAAGATCCACTAGCTTAAGGTCTCGTGTACAGTTTATTAAGCATTTTTCATAGTAAAATCAGTTCTCACTCAAATTATAAATTTTCTAATAGTTTCACTGTATGATACCTGTAGGACAGGTTGCTGGTCGAGTAAGATAATATAGAGATTGATAATATTTAATTTAAAATAATTTTATAAGAAAATAGGAAAATAACTTTGTTTTGAAAGAAATTTAGTTTTAAAAATCAAACTGAAGTTACTAAAGTTTAAGTTGATCTCTCAAGTCAACCAAATTAAATTATATAAATTCTAGATAATTTTTTTAACTTAATTTTAGATCAAACTTATGCATTGTAAGAATCAAATTTAAATTTCAAACCCAAACCCAAGTTGCCCCAACCCATCTCAAATAACCTAAATATTTAAAGGAAAAGTTGTTAAAAGCTTTTTTTTAGTTGCCATGACCCTTTCCTCCTCAAGTGAAAAATCATTTAATTTTTTTTGAGTTGTTTATGGAAGGATTAATAAAAAAGTTAGGGTTTTATATTGATTGATGATCTAATAAATTAAAAAAATTAATTGATATTTTAGAGTGATTAATTAGACTAAAACAAATTAATTTGATGTATGGATTTTATGTTTGTTGAACAAGAATTTATGTTTTTAAAAAATTTATAGAATTGAAAATTAACATGATAGGATTCTAAATATCCTAACTAATTGGTTAATTGGTTGGTATGAATAATCGAATGGTTGTATGTTGCTATTAAATTGATTGATTAATTAGTTTATATAATAATTGATCGGTTGATTAATTCAATTGGTTAATTCAGTTGATTAGTTAATTCGCTAATAGAATTTTATCAGGTATATTAGATTCAATAAGTTTCAAGTTATATTTTATTTATTTATATAATAAGTTGTAATTTTTTCAATAAAAGCTATATATAAATCTGAAAAGTAACATATATAAATTAAAAACCTTTAAAATAAAAAAAGCAATAAAAGCACTAAATAAATTAAAAAAATAAAATTATTAATCTCAAAATATATGAGAAAAATAAAAACACTATAAAGTAAGTTATTTTTGGAAAAAAAAACTAAATCTTTTCTTTCTAAAAATCCTCAACATCACGAGTTAAGTGATAAATGGATTTGGTGTTATTGTTAACCTCTCTAAGGTTAACAATCCTTAATTACTCATCTTTAACTTCTTCTTTTTTTGCTTTAAAGAATTAAACTCGTCTTTCAATTTCAATTACAGGTGAATGATTCTGATTTATACAATATTTATGTAAACAATTTATTTTTATTTATTTTTTCACTTAATCACCCGCTGGTCTTTGTAGGCTGCTTCTTCGTCAATAAACAATGTTGTTTTGACAATAGAATTGGAAACAAATTATTTTAAAGTATTTTTTTAATATTATTTTTTTATTTTAAATTAAATCTCTTGATATTATTAAATTGTTTTGATGTTTTCATATTAAAAATAATATTTTTTAAAAAAAAATATTATTTCAATATATTTTTAAAATAACTACTATTATAATAATTGGAATATTTTTTAAGGCAACTCTCGCATGGAATCTGGCCGCTTCTGAATTCTTCAGTCAAGTTTGGCTTGTTAAACGTCAGCTCTAAATTAATTCCCTAGCTTACCCCCTGAAGAAGGGAGGGTACTGGGCGCTAGTTTATATATATATATACGTGGACGCAAGACTAGCGCAGAAACAGATTATCACAGCCAAGGAGATGGAAGACGCCATGATGTTCTTAATCCTCACCATTTCCTTCGTTGTTGTTGCTCTCAGTTTCTTGTTGCAGACAAGAAAGCAACAATACAAGAATCTACCTCCATGCCCGTTTGCCCTTCCGATCATTGGTCATCTCCATCTCATGAAACAACCTATCTACCAAACCATCCACAACCTCTCACAAAGATTTGGCCCCATAATGTCACTTCGATTCGGTTCCCGCTTCGTGATCATTGTAAACTCACCCGAAGCTGTTGAAGAATGCTTTACTAAGAATGATGTGATTTTGGCCAATCGTCCCCCCTTTTGCCATGGAAAGTACCTGAACTACAACTTCACCACCATGGGAGCAGCCAACTATGGTGATCATTGGCGCAACCTTCGCCGCATAGGCAATAATGAGATCTTCTCACCGAAACGTCTCAATGGGTTCCAAGAACTTCGTAAGAAGGAGGTCAAGAATCTCATGAAGAGGGTTTCTCGTGTATCTGGTGAAAATGCAGGGAAGGTGGAGCTAAGGTCAATGATTTTGGACCTGACGTTTAACATAGTAATGACGATGCTTGCCGGAAAGCGGTATTATGGTGAAGACGTGAGTGAGCTCGAGGAGGCGCTGCAATTTAGGGACATGATGAATCAGTATGGTGAGTTTGCTAAGGAGACACATCTAGGGGACTTGTTTCCCATTCTGAGCAATATTGATTATAACGGGTTTGTTAAGAGAATGAAAACCCTTAGCAAGAACATGGATCTGTTCTTGCAAAGACTGATTGATGAGCATCGCGCTGACCGGGATCGGAACACCATGGTTAGCCACTTGCTGACTTTGCAGGAAGCACAACCCCAGTCCTATACGGATTCAATAATCAAAGGCCTAATTATGGTTAGTTTCAGTTCTGACCATAACGTTATTCACCAAAATCATAAAATTCCTATCCATTTCATTTTTAAATTTCTAATCATGAACTGTTCTTCGCAGATAATGGCAGTCGCCGGAACCAGGACTTCAGCTGCGTCTTTGGAATGGGCAATTTGCAATCTGCTCAACAATCGACATGTATTGAAGAAGGCGAAAGAAGAATTAGACACCCAACTTGGAAAAGACCACTTGATTGAAGAACCAGACATCTCAAAACTACACTACCTTCAAGGTATCATTTCCGAGAACTTGAGACTGTATCCGGTGGCCGCCATGCTAGTACCACATGTGGCATCCGAGCATTGTACCATTGGAGGATACGATGTGCCCCCAGGTACAATGGTGTTCGCAAATGCATGGTCTATTCAGAGAGACCCTAAGGTTTGGGATGAACCATTAAGTTTCAAGCCCGAGAGGTTCCTGAACGGAAAAACCGAAGCATACAAACTAATGCCGTTTGGATTAGGAAGGAGATCTTGCCCCGGGGAGGGCCTCGCTTACAGGTTAATGACCTTGACTTTGGGCTCATTGATTCAGTGCTTCGAATGGGATACGGTTGACGGCAAGGAAATTAACGTGGATGAGAAGGTTGCGACCCTCATGTCCAGAGTTCAGCCATTGGAGGTTGTGATGAAAGCTCGACCAGACCTTGACGACATTCTCGCCTGAGCTACCAAGGAAGTGAAAGGAATCAATGCGTTCAGTTCTCTGTTCTTTCACGTTAATCAAATAAAGGCTGTACTACGAGGAATTAAGTTAATGTACTACGTTAAGCTTTGCTCCCACCTTTCGATTCGGAGTTTAGAGTTATTCAGTGTGTACTTTTTGTTTGAAATATAACATTTTTTTTTAATTTTTTAATCTTTAATATTAAATCATTAAAATTATATATAAATGAAAAACAGGACGATACAAGTCAATTTAATATTTTTTTTAAATTAAATATATTTTTAAAATAAAAGCCGCCGAACTTTCAAACAGTCAAAAAAACAAGTCAATTCTCCATTTCTAAATTCTAACAAATAAAATATGAGGTAAGGATACACACACTTGAAGACCAAATTTCTAGATGAGTACTATAGCCTAAAAAGAAACACGATGATACAATTTAATTAGTCTAAAAATATGCCACAGCTTCTATTTGTACGAGAAGACAAGTTAAGAAATCAAAATATTTAGGTTTTTTACCTAGTTGAAAATGAGTCCAAATCTCATTTATTAGGACAATAACACCCAATATTCGGTATTTGAATGTAACTTTCCTATTATTCTACGTTGGATGATAATATTGTATTAAAATTAATTTTTTATTTTAAAAATATAATTTAATTTATCGGATTCTAAATTTAATTCTTAAATATTATTAGTTTAAGTATCACAAATTTTAAAATTATTAAAGACTTATATGACGTTAACTTTAGAATATTAAGAGATTAGTTCAAATATGCACATATATATATATATATATCTGAAACCAATAATTAATAAAAATTAATTTTTTAAACCTCATCTCATAAATTTACCTTTTAAAATTAATGAGCTATTTTATACATTATTTTTAATTTATAACCAAAAAAAAAGTTAAAAAGAAAAAAGAAACTGAGCCTAGTGGTCGCTGATTTACAGCTTTCTTGTGATCTCTGGTCATAATTAGGCAAAAATAGACTACCACTGCCATGACATCCCTGAGTTACCTTTTATTTCAGGCGTTGATCTTCACTAGCCGGATTTGACCCGCCAGATTTATTGAGTCATAAAGAACAATTCCACCTTCTGAATGTTGACGGCCGCTGGCACCAAGCGTACGATTTGGGTCGAAAGAAATTCATGGGCACATGTTCCCCCACAAAGTCTAAAAATACATAATCGGAGCTTTTAAATATTTTAATTCCTTTTGCTTTAAAATTAATTTGATGAATTTAAAAAATAAATAATTTTTTTAATATACTTCTAAAGAACAACACGGAGGAGCCCCCACGCCACCCCAGCGTCGTCGCGATATTCTTCAGGTGGCGGTCAAGATTGGCCGCTGCAATGGCAAACCGGTTTTTGTTTTTTTTGTGAACTTCGTTGAAAGGTGGACAGCGTGCAGAGACTGCTTGAGCACGCACACAATTTTTTTTTTTTTTATAAAAAGAGTTAGTGATTATAGCATAATTAACAATTCACTAAAACTATAAGATAATACTTTAAAATATAAATAATAGGTTCCTATTGGTATATACATAATACTCTCTTTAAAAATCAAAATTATATATATATATATATAAAATATGATTCTAAAGTCTCTTGTTTAATATTAAAAGTGATGTTTCCTTGAATCTCATCTGTAACTTTTCTTAGTCCATTAAGAATTATGCAATACTGTTGTTATTTTGAATATATTTTTGTATTAGATAGACTTTGCTATATAATTATTATTTTCAATTTCATCCTCTATGTTATTTTCCATGATTTTCTCAATAATTTTCTTGTTAACAGCTTCAAAGTTGATTTCCTTACACCTTTGAAACGAGAAGTCATTGTGTTTAGTTTTATCATTTGGGATATTTTATGTTATTTTTGTTGATATTTTTATTCGATTTAATGTTCATGAAGTAAGTGTACAGTAAATATAATTTTACTTTGTTAATAGATGTACGACTTGTTTTGATTAAACATGCATATAGAATAATAGTAATAACTCATAATAATTTATTAATTAAATAATGTCCCCTTTAATTAATGAATTTTCGTGGTTCCAAAGGTATAGGCTGGATTGTAAATCCATTTGCTTAATTAACAAAACAAATAAATTAAAGTTAAAAAGATATACAATGAATTAAAATTAATTTTTTTCCTTGATTAAAAATACTTTTAATAATCTCATGGTTTATATATATATATATAATGAAAAATCATATTAGCTGATTTGAGTGCTTTATAAAACATATTTCTTCACACTCTGAATTTAAAGTATATTTAAAAATGAAATATATTTTTAAAATCAAAGGTAAACTTTAATTGAAATTTAGAATTACATTGTTAGTTTAATATTTTATTTGAAAAAAACTCATTTTCACTCCCTTTATTTTAGTAAATTTTTAAGATTTTGAAATTCAAAACTCTTGCATTAATATGATTTCTTTGATTTTCTAAAATTATTTTATTCTTTTTGTGGGATAAGTGAGTGAAAGAAATAATAAAGGGAGCTTTGAGAAAATTGGGGTATAAAAAAAAATAAGAAAAGAAAAGAAAAAGAAATAAAAATAAAAATAAATATAAATGTGAATTAGACATTCAAAACATGTTTTGAAGTATTCTATTTTTTTATGATCTTTGTTGACCTAATCAAGTTCGTTCACTTTGGAGTCGACTTCTCAATTGGGGCTAAACTTCAGCATGAGATGATGACTGGTTTCTTGCAGTTGAATAATTCATGGTGTAGAATAATTTTCAACGTAGAAATATGAAATGTGGACTGCAACGTGTCACTTGTAAATCAACTATTATTTTTTATTTTATTTTTATGGTATGGTAGTTATAGGCCAGTTCCTGTACTAGCTGAAACACAGTCTAATAAATAAATGTTTGGAAATATAGTTATATCCATGTTTTTAAAAAATTTAATTTTTTTTTGTTAAAAAATATTTTTTTATTTATTTTAGATTATTTTGATGTCTTGATTTTAAAAATAATTTATGATCAAAATTATTTTAAAGTATTTAAATATAAAAAACATTTTAAAAAAATCATAACTATATTTCCAAATATTCTAATGGTTGAATCTAAAACCAATCCTTTAAAATCAATTTTATATAAAAATACATAATTTTGATCATAAATTTTTTTATGATCTTTTCTTATGACTTCACCAAGTAAATTATACATTAACAGACTAATACTATCATAACATATTTGACATGCTAATCAAGAGTTAAATATTGATATATATACAATATTATCCTTAACCTAATTCAAACTCGAAATTTATTTAAAATTAAATCCCAAACCTTAATTCTAACTATAAATCTCTTTCATCATCAAAATTTTAACAAGAAAGAGCAATTATTTACATATTTTGTAATTCATAATAGGATAGTGATTCCCATCATTTTAATTGATAGCATATATAAAAGTTAAAAATTTTTTTTGAGTTCTTTTATTTTTATTAAAGCTAACCCTATAATTTTTATAGCGTTTGCGCTCCAACCAAATTTTTTCATTACCCGTCTCTCTTTTTTCCTTGCTAGTTAGAGCATATAATATTATATAAATATTACCACTCTTATTGATTTATACTATAAAACCTAACCCTAAACTCTAAATTTTAATATAAACCTTAAACATAATCCTAAACCATAACACAAAACCCTTTAAAACTCTAAACTTAAACCCTAAATCCTATATATATATATATATATGTTGGCACCATTCATATCAATTGGTATATTATATAATTGAGCATCACATGATTCTATAAACTTTAAACTTTAAGATGCTTTATTATTCAAGCTTTATCACTAATGTTGTGATGTTTATTTGTTTATCATAACAACCTAACCTAATATATTAAATAATAATTGATTTAATGATCTCTCTCTGACATTGCTTCACTAAACCTTCTTACCTTCATTCACTTGTAAAATACATGGTTTGATATTTTAAAAAACCTAATTATGAAAATTTAAAGTGTGTTGAACAATAATAATTTCTATTTGGCAAGACTGAGCAATTATAAAAGTAAAATCAAATACAAAATGATCATTAAAAAAATAAAAAAATAACATATAATAAGTATATATAATTAGTTTTATAGTTGGTACTTCTTCTTTTACTGTTTATTGATCAACAAACTTAATTAGCATCACTTTAAGGTTCTTGATCTCAAGCGGCCTCATTCATAGCCATGATATTATCTAGACATGAAGGCTTGCCAACCACATTAAAGCCAAAACAATAAGTGTTGAACCAATTGGTGTCAAGATGCATCTTATATTATATGTAACTTATTATTTATCACATATTAATGAGAAAAGAAATAAATATTTACCATTTTATTATGCCTTTATAATTTAAGGTTGTACTCTATATGTTTACACCTATCAATACGATCTCATGGTGGTGTGATGAAGTGGTGGATAATTTTGATGTATTATTTCATATACACATCAACTAAAATAATAACATTGCACCCATCAATGATTTATGTCTTCCATGAATGATAATACTAGATATAATGTTAATGATTTATGTCTTCCATGAATGATATTACTAGATATAATGTTAATGTATTATCATCTAATTATTATCATTTTAATATGTTGACTTATCAAATATAGGTTATTATTAGTGTCAATATTAAGTAGAATATATTATTACAACTTCTATTGTCATATAATATAATTATGGTAATGCAAACTTAGTCACTTTAAAAAATGTAAAGGTCATTACTGATATTCATGTGTCTTTATCCATTTTACAAATCTTAGGATGAAAACACATGGGGAGCTCATTCTTAGTGCAATATATTTATCAAACCTATTAAAATATCAAATTAATGTACCTTTTTATAAGTAATTTGAAAAAAAAATAATAAATAATAAATATAAATTTTTTAAACTTTTACTCGATGATTTGATTTCCTTTAATATATATCTATACAGTTTATGAAAATATAGGAATGAGCATTTTAAAACATATGTAAGTTTCTTTTCTTGAAAGTAGATAATTTATTGTCTATCCAACTCATTATGGTAAAACAATAAGACGTGGGTTAGATTATTTTTAAACATTCTAGTCTCATACATGTGACATTACAAACCACAAAGTTGTTATAACTTTTCAACTATTATAATTTATATGCTAATGAAAAATTACTTAAGAATATCTATTACCTGGCTCTTAATACGAGTGATATCCCTAATTTTCATTAATTATGTGTTTGCCCTCATTTAAGGATGCCCAATATGCAAATGCTTCTATGGCCATAATTGGATATAAGAATATTCAAACTATTAGTAAAACATTTAAATGTGTTGTTTTTATATAAATGATATATGATAAATCAAAACACTTTCTTCTAATTATTATATATGTAAAGGGAATAAACAACCCCTTGCTTGTTTTAAGCCTATCCTGCATCCATGACATAACTAGTGGTATAGATTGACAATAATTGCAGACCCCTAACTATATTATAGAATATTATTAAACTTTTCTAGCATTAGTATATACATAACTTGCACTACATTCTCAATCATACTTATGCTAATATACCCACACAACATCTCCTCACTTACATCATTAGAAGGTGAGCCTAAAAATATTTACTTAAATAACTTCAACTTGATGGCATTCTTATTCAAAAAATTAGTAAGGATACATATCTATATAAGCACTAATATGAATCCTAACTTTCTATGAGTCCCTTGCAAGTTACAAGTCATCCATTAAAAGGTAGGATAAGAATAACAATTTTAGAATGCATATGTCATCTTATATGAACAAAGATAGAATGTATGAATCTCATATATTTATCTCTCAATCAATGCATCGACAAATTGTGATCCAATTTGATGTGTTGAAAGTAAGTGATGTAATAAACCAACCTAAATAACATATATGGATTAAGGCCCATCAATCTATAGTATAGATAATATATCTTATCATTGGCCTGAAAATTAATCAAATAATATAAATACTAGTATGATTATGATATTGTGAACATGTTTGAATATAATAAAAAGTATACTTACACGTCACATCTATATTTCCTTTAATTTATAATGGTTTTACAAGTGCAGAATCAACACATGTATTACTATATAGGACCAGTGATAAAATTGCTCTCTTCAACATGTTGACCATGGTATCTATTTTATTAATGGACTTTTAGTGAACTTGAAGCGCCTCCTCTTATACATGGTATCATCTCGGCGTGAATTAGTGAGATATAAATTTGTTCCATTTAGTTGTTAATATTCAAATAATAAAATATAGTATAATAATAAATAACATTAATATATAATAATAAATAATAACATTAATGTATATCATGTTGATATATGTTGTCCAATTTAACAAGTTTGTTTATTATGCCCTCTCTCACAACATATGTTATATTTATTTCGGGTATGCCACTTTTTTGCATGTATTTTGTTATGTAACCAAGTAAATCTCTTTCAACCCTAAATAGCCTTTTATCTTAAGGGTTTTAGTTATATTAATATATTCATTCTATAATGGTATATTAGGTAATGAATGAAATATAAGAGCAAATAAGTTTTGATACATGTCAGAATTATAGAATAGATCAATAAATCAGGTATAACCAACTCGTTGTATTGTATAATATACAATAATGTGTAAACATGATTGATGTAACATTTTTTATTTACCACATGAAAACTTTTTTTTTACATATTAAAAATTAATGCTAGTATCAATATTTAACCCTTGATACAAGTTTCTATGATATAATACATACTTATTTGATCTTTCAATTGATCTAGAGCAGTGATAATAAGCGATGCTTGTGAAGCTTTCAAGACATTATTAAAACTTCTAGTATAACTCTTATTATATGAAAGTGTTCATTGTTTATTTGGCTTATGTTCTAGTTGTTTTTTGATTCATAGGTCCTTATAAATTATTTGAATATGCATCAAATTTTCATTTTAAAGTTCCACAAAACATTATTTTCGTAACTTTTTTCAAAGTTGAATATTTAAAACTTGTGTTAAAGTTACTGACACAGTGATATGAACAATAATACCGATGAAACTGAATCAGCTTGGGACATATCTCTATCATGGAATTCTTAATAACCGTATGTCTATCTCATAACCACCATTAATGTATTGTCGAATGCAATGTGAAACCATGTCTGGTTTGTTTCTTTTTCGATTAGAGCAAAACCAAAAGAAAATATGTCATTTATCGTATCTAATCGAACTAGAATCAACAACTTTCCAACAAAATTATTGTATAAATGGGTGTCGTTACCATTTCTCATCAGACAAATATACCTCCACACCTCAGTTGTACCTTTAATGCCTAGAAAACTCTTTATCGTTACATCATCAAGATATCCCTTACGATGTCACTGCACAATTGTAGGGGGATTTGTTTCTTGAAGAGCCTCCAACAATCTAGGCTGAATTTCAAAAGTCTCCTTGAGTGAGCTGAAAAGTCGCTCAAGCACCTTCTATTTCTCCTACTGTACCATACAACCCCATATTGCATACTTGCTGTTGTATGAATGGGCGTAATGTCTATACCGCAGAAACCGCTAGTGCAAGAGGTGGTCTTCTCTAACATATACTATGGTATGTGTAGTGACTTGTCAACTTTGAGATCTTGAACAGATCAGAATTTTTATGGTACCTCTACCAGGCCCCCATTTACATGTTGAATTTGCTCCTGAATTTCTTTCAGAGTAGAGAAGAAGCGTACCTGATTAAGTCCGAGCATGGTTCAACGCCTCTCAATCTATATTAGATGACAAACCCAGCCATAGACTTCAAACTCACGTCAATGCCGACATGCCAGCGTTCCCCAATTTAATCACTTAATTCCAAAGTACAAGGCATTTCATCGTTACTTGAAGGGACTTTTTCAGCGTACGGAAAAAAGTTTGCCATAGCTAAAGCACCGTCTTTCTTTCAACACCCCTGTTTGTTCTTATGTACCGCCAAATTCTATGGTATCATGGTTGCTGCGCAACAGAAAAGCACCCTCTACCCCTCTTCTTTTCTCTACCTGTTTGTGTAATATTTACGAACTTAAAGGCCCATCAAAGTACTGGCTCTTTCTTTACTTACAAGCCCTTACAAAATATTTACTTTTCTTACACTGCTGTTCATAGTGAAATCGATGCGAATCTTTTAGAATGCTTCCTCCAAGTTGTCATACGCCATCAGAAGATGTAAGCTTGTCCTTTCTAGTCTGTTCATCTGATGCCGAATCTACATTGCACACAGGTTTCCGGACTTTTCGCAAAATGTTTTCGGTAACCTTAATGGCATCAATTGATGCAACAAGGTCATTGCAATGCAGGGAGGATGGTAAATTATTTGCCACCTGGTCGTTGTATGTGCTGATTCCCTCTTCAGAGTCCTCAACAACACAATCAGCAAGTTCCTCAGACTCGGTTGATTTTGAAGAGAGTTCATGGCAATTAGTTTGTGTTTGATGATCAGATCCCTCAATCTGGGAAAGAAAATGATCTTCATCAACCCCTAACCCTATCTCTGATGATTTAAGGGATCCACTGATAGATTCTTCAGAACTGGAATCATCATAAGGTTCCTCAATCTGCATATATTTCTTATTGCTTGATGATGAACCGAGAGATCTACGATTTTTATGAGAAAATGAGGTTGGGAGAAATTCAGTTGCCAAGCCAGTATGTTGCAAATAATCTCCTGTGTCTGATGATGAATCAGAGATTCGCTCACCAATTTCCTGTTTTTAAGCAACAATCAAGAATTCATTAACTTCCATAGGAAACAATTGATCATAGCCAGTAAAGATAAAACAATTACCTCTACTGGTGACATGCAATTGCTCCCATGAATTGTTCCTGTCTGCCAGCAATCTTCATTGGAAAAGGACCTTGCACTAGTTCCTGGTTCGAACAAATTCCTCGAATTCAATCCTAGTTCTCCAGGTTGTTGTTGATGTGCAACTCTCATTGGAGATTTCGTTGTAACTGAGATATTAATCCCCGTATCAGTATCAGTATCAGTACCAGATACTGAACTAGATATCTCCTCAAGAAACTCAACTCCAGTTTCTTCTTCATCTGGATCAGAAAATGGGGTAGATGACCGATCTTCAAGAATTTCACAGATCAACTTCTGGATGCATCCCCTTTTCAGAGAGGCCTCCACAGGTAGAAACCAATTTCTATTAAGCTGGTCAAAGATTAACAAATTTGTAACTCACTAAAAGCATCGTGAGATAAACATTTTCAGAACAAAAAAAAAGAAGCCAAATATTGATCACTCAATTCCAGTATAGTATTTACTGTCCAGTACAGCAGGATTTGAGACCTTCTTGTCCTAACCCCATTTAGAAAATTGGAGGGAAAAAGAAGAGTCCCAGTAAAGGCAAGAGAATATATAATTTACCAATTTTATTTATAAAAAAATTCCACCAGTTCTTGCAGTTTATAAAGTTGTAAGGACTTCCATGAATTGATTATGAGACCAAAGTAGCTAAAGTTTAATCACAACTGCAGTTGTGAAATACAAGCTAAAAACAGAGCAGCTTAGTAAGAAACACAAAATAGCATGGAGAAAACAATTAACACTTTTAATTGAAAAAACAAACATAGACAAGAAACACCAAAATCATCAGTTATCATAGAGAGTTTGCTTTCAGAGACTAGAAATGTAATGCAAGGATGCCAGCAGGCATGGGGCTCATAGATTTTTCAACTTGGAAATGCTTAGCACTGATATCACTCAGTTACATTACAATAAATATTTATTCATTTGAAACAGATCTTACCACAGAGGTGAAGTTAGGAAAGTACAGTAATCACCACAAGAAGTTACAAGCTGTGCAGATGATCCAATGAATGCAAAACCAAAGAAAACAAATTTTTAACTTACGAAGTTTGAAAACTCTGTTATCCTGAAAGGACTGAAATTAATAGGAGCTTCCTCAAGAAAACGTTCAACATAATGGAGCACAAACAGGCCACAGTCATATGAATTTTCCTGCTGTGGAAGCTGAATCAAAGTGGTAAAAGAAATTGCGGTTAATAGACTAAACTGTATAAAGGACAAACTTGCTAATTTTCTGAAAATGGTAATCCACGAACAAATGTAGGGGAAGTTTATCATGCAGCAATTCTTTGTTTCTAGCTGAGTCAATAAAATATCAAGATTTTAAATTAAGAAACGAGCTTAAATGTCATCAATATATTAGATTAGGAACCTTTTTTTTTATTAACTAAATAAGTTTTTGATGGATTTACAAGATTTGGACATAATAATCCCTCATTGAATTAACCCCATCCTCTCCTTTACCACTTAACTAGATAGCCATGGGGTCAATTACACAATTTTCATCCTGCAAGACATTTGCCAATGGAGTTCTGTTTCCATAAAACATTTGCCATTGTGGGTTAAATCATTAATTTGCCTGACCTATAATACGACCCACATGTGTCTGACATTCAATGTCCCTACATTGAATCTGATAAGTTGTCCCATTACTTCTATAGAAAAACAAATATGCAAGCCTAGTTTGATACTGCAATTCATATTTAGCTTTGAAGTTTTAAAAGGAGACAGATGGACTTCACTGGAAGAGATGAGGTCCAGAATGAGTTCAAGACTTATTTTTCTAGCTATTATGAGAAAATGAGAACCTTGATTGAATTTTTGGATATGCTTCAGTCTAGTGGTGTTTTCTTTTAACAGTTTCTTCCATTAGGATACTTCCGTGAACTGCAATATAGCATTTAAGGCAACTATTGAGAAATTGAAAGGCAAAAAAAGATAACCATTTTTAAAAGTGTGACAGTACCTCAAGTGGGACAAACCGTAAATTTAAGAACTTCGACAATGTATCATCCGCTGTCCCATTATGCCTTTCTCTCCACTCTTCATACAGATAACTGCCATCTCATGACATGTTAACAAAGAACTCATTTCATATGAAGGCATTCAAAGCACAGCAGCAGCAGACAAATATAATTAAAGGGAAAAAATAGCACCAAGAAAAAGTGAATGGAATTACAGATGCAATGTTGTTTTCCCATCCAAACAACTACAACTAGCATGTTAGCACTTTGTTGTTATCAGGTAATCAAATACAAAAATATTGAAGTCTTTTTATTAGAGTTTTAGTGTCAACTATAAGGCATCTGTACCATTAGTGTGAGCCTTGGATTTTCAAAAGTTATATAATTGCTAGCTAGGAATAACCATAGCAATAAAGAGGTTACCTCTGAATAAGATTCTTGAGGCCCCTATGACTTCCTCTGATAGAATCCATGTGTAAGATGCATGGTACCTTAACTGAATTTCTGCCTTCATCTTCTATGAGATTACCACAAAAACAAATCAAGCAAAGATAAACCTCAAAACACAATAAAAACAGACTTCATCGTATAGGCCCTTGCCTCTGGAATGAACCACTTCTCCAGGATGACAAATGACAATCAAACTCCAGTGAAGACTGCCACCGAGAAAGTTTAATATATTTCACATTAATACATAACAGAATGTCCACTGGTGAATAGGAAAAATGAACACAAACCTAACCTGTAATTTATAGGAATGAAAATGTAATCTTTCTCGAAAAGATTCATTTTTCTTGTCCATTTATGAACACGTTGAAAAGCTAGCCTGCCTCCACAAGCATTAGATGGGCCCTTGTCTAGGTCAGCAAGCTTCCGAAAGAAAAAGCTATTGAAGAAGTGGAACCTATGCTTGTCCTCAGGCTTAAGTTTACTCTTTAAATACCTGTCAAATGGACTAATCTTTTAATTCTCTGTTACTTCAGTGTAGAGAAAGTAAATAAAGCCCATAAGACTAAAATATTCATTTCTTAAAAAGTAATCGAAAACCTATATACCACAGATAACATCACAGTAGTGAATCATGCTTCAACAAGAAATAGGATGCGTAGAAGAAAATGTAAGTTAAAACAAGTTGTTCACAGCAAACCAATTGAAGTAAAAAGCTTACAAACATAAAAATCTCATAACCAAAAGCTGTCACATCCAATTCATTTCATTTAATGCTCCTCGGTGGCGAGCCTTAAAACTAATTACTGGTATGATAAGCCAGACAAGCATTAAAAAAACACTTTAAATTAATGCATGTAATTATTGATATTAGGTAAGGGTGTAACAGTGTACTAATGTAAATCTTAAATTAAGAATGGATGAACAAGTAGAGCCAGGCCACCTGCCAACCCTGGATGAAGCAACATTGACAAGCATTAATTACTCCCTCCATCTTCACTTCTTGAACTAAACACCAGCCATAGCGAATTATTTACAAGAAACCAAATATAAAAGCAAACATCTGACTACTTCACTCACGGACAAGGCCTTCTGTCAGCCTAAGCACTAGATCATGCAGCCTATCCCTCAACTTAAGCAAAAAGAAAAAAGTGTAGGGCCTTGGGAAAAAACAAATCTACTTCTTGGGTAAGATTTCCATAATTTCTTCCAGTCAAACACAGAATTACTAGAAATGAAACAGCTTTATCCCACTGTCTCCAAATAGTTTAGGAAAAGTATGATTTAACAAATATACTCACAAATCAAACACTTTAGATTAGATGTTACCTCTTTGGAAAAATTCATGTCTGATGTCTGATCACTTAGCCAGTTGCATCTCAATCAATCTCTTTTCCACTATCAACTAATTATTTCAAATTTCATTAAGTCCGACAATCCCAGACCATAAGTTCTGAACCCAAATGTGCTAGAAAAATAATAAAACCGACAAAGGTGATAAGGGTATGGAGTATTTAAAAGGAACTTTCATCCCTTTATGTTACTATTCTAATTCATGAACTAGTATATCAGGCTGCAACAATGAAACTGAAAGACTTTATAACAAATCTTATGCAAGAATCTCCGGCCCTAACTTTTGATCCCAAATGTGCTTCTTTCTCAGGAGAGAGGGGAAAAAAAGCCCTATGTTGATCACTATAGAGGCTATATCAAGAAATCAATTGTGAAATTAAATAAAATAAAAAACAAGAAAAAGAACTCTAATCCCTTCATGATATAATTCTGCTTCATGAACTTGTATATCAGACTTCAACAGTGAAACTTATGTGACTTAATAACACATCCCATGCAAGAATTTCTTCTAACATACAACATAAAAACCAAATTCTAAAGCTTGAAACAAATCAAATGGGGTCACATCAATAAACCCATTCGTAAGTTGACCAATCTTACAGGATATAAAAGTCAATGATGGTATCATTGATGAATGTCTCTGGGCGTAGAAGCTGCACATCTCTCTTACTAATAGAAACAGCATCAGGATCACCTTTAGGATAGATAACCTCTTCAAATGTCTCATGAAGACTGAAATAAAACGAGCTTAAATTTGAAAAAATTATCACGGAAAAACAAGTGAAATTCAGTTTGAGAAAAAAAAGAAATAGTCAACAAGTTTAAGAGTGCAAATACAAATTCATGTATAAAGCTTAATTTGTACAGGAATTATAAATTAATCAAGCAAATATACAATGCAAGACCACACATTCTTGCAGTAATAGTAGAGTTAACCATATAATCAGCAAAACCACATAGAAAAGATATGGCTCACAGTGAAAAAACATTTTGCAGAAGGTTGGTAGGCCTTAAAAAGTAAAAATATTTGATGAACTGCAACTGCATAAGATGCAAGGACTTTTACCATTGAAAAAGTTAGAATCAGAGACTTCATGCTGTCAAAATAAAAGGTTATTCCAAATGTACTTAATCTATATCAAGATATGAGAGAGTTCATGTCTAGAAAAGTGATTTACCAAATAAATTATATGTGCCTCCAAAACCCAAAAGTGAACAACAAATATCATTATTACAACCAGGAAAAGTATGTATATAACAAGAGTGAGAGCAACAACCATTAAGGCTAACTACTAAAATAATTAATGAGGAAAATCAGCTGGGCTCGCATGTCATACCCTATTTGGTGTTCGATTAGCATATATTTACATTTATCCATTGACTTACACAGGAAAATAAGACTTTGAGATGACCATCCCATTGTGCCCAAAAAAGGCATTTCCATCATTTTTCCAATCAGAGCTGTAGCATAAAAAAGGAAAAAAAAAAAAGGATCAACATAAAGAACCTCTAATGAAGCAAACTCACTATTAAAGCTAACTGAAACAGGCTATTAGAAATACCTTGTGTTGGGAATAATAGAGTGAAGCCAAAGACACAAAGAACTTGAAATTAAAACTGAAAAAGAAATGCAAGCTAGCATGCGGTATGGTATAAAAATTGATATCGCCAATTCATTAAAAAAGCTAAGCAACCAGCTGAATAATCTCTGAAAAGTTAAGCAAGAATCCCATCTGGGATAATCATGTACACACATATAGATGGGTGGGTATTAGCAACCAGATTGAGAACTCACTCAGAAGTAACATTCCAGCTATCCCTGTATCTGACATGCAATGATTTGATTGTTTCCTCTCCTTCATTCCAAAGAGGATCACAAACTGAAAACTTCAACTTGTCAACACCTGCTTGCATTTTTTTATGAAAAAGTTAACATATTAGAGCTTTATTGACATAAATTTTGAGCAGTATATATTTTTTCCATATAGTGTCTGCCAATCCATTAAGAGTACGAAACAAATCCAACATAAACATAAAAAAAATATAATCTCATCAACACTTTTTGATTCATATTGGCCAAAAATTAGACCCCTGTCTATATACAGAGAATGCTGGAATTGCTCCAAGGAGCAGTATGCAACAAATATAAAACTTACGGCAAAAAGGGCAATGGCACAAAATCAACACAGCAACAAGCAAGCCTCAATCCCAAACTAGTTGGGGTTATGTCTCCAAATATTATACAAACCAATCTAATTTATTACTGCTTGCTCGTGTGGCCAGCTGATTGGTAACAAGGATATAGGATAGCATATTTCTATTGCAACCAAAATGATCGCACAATGCATCCCATGGAATTAAGGAAAAAACTACAAGGAATTATCTGAGAATGTACAGATAAAAAAAATTTATATGCAACGAGCAAGCTGAATAAACTTCTAGAAAAATTGTGTTAAAGCAGGAAACAATAAGGCATCATCAAGGAGGTACCTCATGGTAAATAGTAATTTGTGAACAGGTTGCATAGAATGCTGCTTGCATCCTAGAATCTGATCTACATAATATAAAAGGTAGCTTGAACAAAATCCTCCTGGAATTATACAAACCTGAAGTATCATTTGTATTTCCAGCTCCTCGAGAAACCTTTGATTTAAAACAGATATAAACCATAGCAGTCGTAACCTACATCCAGTGATGTAAGAAATTTAACTTGCTCAAATCAGCAAGCATACGAAGAAGAAAGTATGGGTGGTATAACTCACCATTCCACACCATTCTGACTTAATACTAATAATATCATCAAGTGTCCACTCAGCATTAAATATTCCCTTGACCCCATTTGTAGTTGAACCCTCCATTCTGATGCTGCTTCCTGAGAAAGTTAAGCAATACGCTGCACCATATACATCGCCACACAGGATATAGTCAGGGAAAACAGAAACTGTATTATTTGTGTAATCCTGCAATACAAATGCATTGATCCATGAGTTCTATCATAGAATGTCTTAGATAACAGAGGGGTAGGGAGAGAAGCGAGCTGCGGAAAAAATGGATGGTCATCTGGTATTAAATTAAGACAAAAGATGTAAGACTACTGATAAGAGAAGGAATCTCTTTTAGAAAGTGTGTTTTTCTAGTACAGGAAAAAAAAGGACTATATTAAAAAAGAACGTGTGAATTTTAAAAAGTGGTTTTTGCTCACCACTCTCAGAATTAGCCATTTAAAATCTGGCAAATAGATGCAGATTCAAAGGATTTCCAATCTCAAATAGGTTAAGAAGTAAGGCATTCCAACAGGCCCAAATAGAATAAACTAGGGTTCATTTGAAAACTGAAGTTTCTTCACACAACTGAAGAAAAAGAACCATTTAATTCCTAAGAACCATTTTGTCAGAGCAGAGTAAGCTAGCAAAAAATCTAATGCAATGACAAGATTTTAGGTTATAATGAAGACAATGTAAAGTTGCATATCTAGATCTATATTATACTCCTTAATACATACAATTTTTGCAGTTCACCTTCATGCATATTTACTTAAAAAATGTGGAAAAATATAATCTGTCCCTTTATCATTCATAAATGTAATCTTCAGGCAGCTCCCAATATCAATAGTTCAATTATACTTTTTTGGAAAAAAGAACACAGGATACTTACAATTTTATGTCCAACAGAACCACACCCTAGCACTTGGTTTCCTGATGGAAATGAAAGAATGCACATATTTTAAATAATTTCATCAGCTCATCCATGACAAGGAGAAGATAATACAGAATCAACTCCAAAAAATATGAGGGGGGCAGAAGATTAGAACCTGCATTCTCCACAAGAGTAGAGACAGAAGTGGATGAGCTCATTTCAATCCCAACATTATTATCCGAAATCCTACCAACTGACTCATTCTGCAACAATTTTGGTCAAATAACTAAGGGGACAAAATTTACACATCCAGCTTTCTCATAAAACAATTTAAAGGAAAGGTTTCGAAGAGAAAAAAGACTGTGCCAGCATGCTATTCGAATTCTTTTTGGTGTCAGTAGAACTTTACCCCCAAAGAATAATAACCATGGCGTGTAACGAACTCAATTTAGAATACAGGCTTCCATTCCATAAACAGCAGGAGAAGTATATCACTGTTCAATTTAGAATACAGGCTTCCAATCCGTGCAAAGCTCCACAGTACGTACCTCACAATTTGAAAAACTGAATAACCTATCCAGCCGAGAAATCTCCTTAACAGAACAATCTTCTTGTGGCATGCAAGCAGGAGCTGAAACAGAATATTGGCATTGACCCTCCACGTCAGTAGGATCGATATCTACTACTTCGTTACTGTTTCCCTTGCATAAGGAATTGGTCTCTCCTGCAACTATTAAGCAAATGAAGGCAAGTAACATTGAATATAGAGAAATTAAAGAACCCTGTGCAGAAAATTCCCTTACCTCCACAGTCAACATCGATTGGTTCATCATCTATATCAATAGGCTCATTGCTACTTTCTATTTTTACAGCCCCAGTACATCCTCCAACTAGATTAAAAAAATAATATAGAAAACAAAATTAGACACAAACTATCATATAATAAAGCATTTATACTAGAGTAAAGCAATGATAGTAGGCAAGAAAAAATAGAAACACAAATTTAGAAGGAAAAAAACAGAGAGAAAAGAAAGATATACTTACAGCACTGAAGAGACTTATACTTAGTGCGAGGAGAAGTGTCGTCGTCCTTGTTGTTGCCGTTTCGTCTTCTCTTTTGGATCCGAAATTTGCCGACGAACCTCGCAGACTCCTTCTCGACTTTGTCTTCTTCTTCGTCGAACTCGAACACACTAAATTTCTGACTCCAACGAGCCATGACTCACTCGTAGGGAGCTTTTTGTTATTTTTCTTTTTTTAGGGATACTTGTCGAGAAAGCTTTTGATTTTGCGAGCTGACAGTGCGTAGCAGGTGAGCAAAAGACAAATTTTTGGAAACAGAAAGGAGAATTTAGAGTCAGAGAGACAAGTAAAGGCTGTATCAAATTATTTTTTTTTTGATTTCCTTCCGGTGTACGGACAACTTATGCGCACCGCACAATTAACACGGTTCACTGAATATTCTCTAAGTCTAATATATAGGTAAGATATCATGAGAATCACAAGCGTACATAATATCAACTTTTTTTTTTTTTTTTTTAACGTGTGATGTCCGGGCCAGCTTACGCGCACCACGACTAATCCACACGGCTCACTGAACATCCTGCAAGCCCAGTGAACATGTAAGGCACCACGGGGATGACAGACGTGCATGGTGAGGTTCGAACCCCTGATGCAGAGGAAGGGGACAAGCCCCTTCCACCGCTAGGCTAGAACCTCACTTGCAACTTTTAATCAAGTGATCAATATTTTTTATTTATGTTTCTTTAATGTTAATGGGCTTGGACCTTTTTCTTTTTTATCTAATATTAAAAATTTATTTATTTATTTATTTTTATTATTAAATAATATCCTTAAATATTTTTTTAAATTAATTTTTTATTTTTATTTTATCCTTTATACTAGAATAAAATTGTGAAATATTAATGAAATAAGTTTTTAGATTATTCTTTTTTAAATAAAATATATATATATAGATTTTAAATATTGAATTTAATCTTATTTAAGACTTTCAATTTGGTTAGTTAATTATATTATTTAAAATAACACTATTATTATTATTTAAGTTAATTTAATTGAATCTTGCTATTATTTAAGTTAATTTGATTGAATCTTGCTTGAGTTTGCTGTACAAGTATTAATATTTATAACGACTAGATCAGATTTTAAATTATTCACATTTAAAAAAAGATCTACACAAGTTTGTGAATGCAGATCTTCTCAACAAGTTACAGATCATGCTCAGTTGCATAGAAAATCATTCCAAATGTTATGTATATATGAAGTTTCAAACCAAGAAAATAAATAAGTGAATAATAATGTTTATCCAATTAAAAATACTTAAGTATAGTTTTGCAAAACAATAGATTAAACAAATTAGAACAAAATAGAGAACATTATTTTATTTTGTTGAAGAGATATTGGATGATTTAAAATCTAATAAATATGTTGTTCCACTAAATTCTTTGAGCATCGTAGAACTTTATTCAACAGCAGCACTTGCAGCACTTAAATCCACAGAAAGATCAAGAGTCTGCAATATCAAAACACCAAAGAAAAAAAAAAGAAAATTACAAGTTAACTATATGTTTATTTTAAAAAGAATTAAAGCTAATAATTCAAAGAAGATCTAGTAAAGGTCTTATTGCCTTTTTTTCTTTTTTAGCTTTAAGAACTTATGTTATTGAAAATCTAGAGAGAAAATTTCTCTTTATAAATCATTTATAAAGCAAAGGGTCAACTTAAGAAATCTAAGATATTTACCTTTCCAGTTATCTCACTGTATATTGCAATCACATCTTGTACTGTGGTCTCAAAATGTGTTGTTGCATCGTAGCTCTACAAGGAATATCAAGATTTTGATCATTAATGCTGGATTTTCTAAAAAAAAAATAAAGTGAAATAATTAAAGCTATATTAAGCTTTTTTAAAAATAGAAAAGATTATTCGTTTTCTTTTTAGACAAAGGAAAAAAAATGGTGTGATTGGCGTGTAAATACTTACAGTAGAAATGAAACAATTGTCCTCTTTCATAGTATTTATAGGCACATATCTGTCATAAGTTTCATAGAAAATCTCATCTATTGAACCCAACAAGTCAATTCCTGGCTTCAATTCTATCTCAGGGTTGTCTGTCTCGGCTTCAGTTGAAACAAAAGCAATGTATTTTCCTTGTGGAGCAACATTGTGAGCATAAGAACAACAGAACAGGTACCTAGAGAAGTAATGTGAAAAGTTAACAAAATATCTTAAATGAAGACTAGTGACTATGCATGTTGCGTTGTATTTCAATGATTAGAAGGGTATAAGCTACATATATCAATAGCCAGATTGAGGTTTATATGTTGTTTTATTTTCATCCAAACAAAGCTCTAATCCTATTATCTCATGATATTATTATTAGCTGATCACTATAACAAATCCAAATGAAAAATGAGATATCAATGGAAGTTGTGGAAAAAATATGCTTGTATGAGAGCTAAGTGGACTTAAACTACACAGAAACTTATTGAAATGAATTCTGAGCAAGAAATTACAGCTACATACATGTCTGATTTGCGTCCAAGTTGCTTTTGTGGTAGAATAACTTGTGCAGAGTGAGAATCACTAGTGGCAGGAATAGGATGACTCATTATACAGATAGCACGAGCAACTTTCCCAACATTCTTAACCTGTTGCATTAAAGCAATGATAAATGAAGGCAATATCAACATCCATTTCACCATACAAACTAATGAAGATCTTAATAATGTTTAAAACTTTGACATGGATTACCTTGTTTGGCAAATATGATGGGTCACAAACAACTTTCTTGCATTTAGCAGTTTCTCCTTTTGAGGTGACACCAATGACTTTACCACTCTCATCAAACTCTACCTATCAATGCTCAAGATAATTTATTTATTATGATCAAGCAGGCGACTAATCAACAATCTCATATTCATATCTTAAAGATGATCGAGGACATTGATACAGGTTATTATTGCAATTTTACCTTACATTCAGGCTTGTTGAGCATGTAAGTTCCACCATATACTGCACTTAAACGTGCAAATGACTGAAAAAATACCACAATCTGTTATGAGAACTTATTTGCTTTCGAAACCTACACAATAACTATAAATTAAACAAACCTGAGGCAATTCTGCTAGTCCATAAAGTGGATAAATATAGGGTGATCCTCGTTGGAAACGTGTTAAAGAATCTGCATAAAGCTTTATAAAAAAGAAAAAACAACAAAAAACTTGAAAATCATTTTTTGTTTTTTTATAACCATCAAATATTCAAAGAATTTCAAATGCACCTTCATTCTCTTCACAAAATCCAAAGCTGGTTGAGCTAAGTAACTATCATCAAGATGAAGAGCCAAGGCATGGCCAATAAAGTCAATTGTATCATCTTCAAGCCCATATTTTCTACATGAAATATTATTAAAAAGAATTAATCTAGTATATAAAATTGATTAACCAAATATACATCAAGATACAGGGCTATTGTCCTTCCTTCTTTTCATCAACATCATCCATTATCCATATGATCTTTTATATATTCATTGAAGTTCTTCCATCAAATATGGATGATGTCATGTTAACTAAACTAAAATATTTATCAATAAAAAGAGAGATGTTGATGAGACACATACGAGATGACCTCTCTTGCTGTAACTTTGGTCAAGTCCAGACCCTCATGAGATTTGGGATCATTTTCCTCGTAGTCTTGGACATAAATGAAGAACTTTCGAGCACGACGTTTCTCAAACAATCCCATTAATGGTGATTTAAGTGCTTCCACATCAGTTGCTGGGACTTTGTAGATCTGAAAATCATCATTACTCATCATATATTTTGTTCTTTTCTGATCTAAATTGTAGAGAAAAAATCATGATCATGTAAATTTATTGTACCTTCCCTTTGTTATACACAAAACTACCATCAACAGCCTTAAAATGAAGATATTTAGTAACATCTGTGTGTATCAAAACACGGACCAAACCACCATTGGCGATGATAAACTAGCAAAACAAATCGACAAAGAAATCAGAAAGACAACATAAACATGTCATGATATTGCATTTTATCAGTTAAAAATAAATAAATCATATAATATCATACAAAATACCTTAGGTATCATATCAACGTTGTACTCTTTACTTGCACCCAAGCTCTCTGGAGGTGTATCACTTCCCCTAAAACGCTTCCATAGCTGTAATTATGAGAAGGGTTAGGGAGAAAAAATCATGTAAACATATAAAAGAACATAACAAATTGATCAGCAATTAAATTTATAGTTTTTACAATATGGACATAAGAGAATAACCTGATTAAGATTAAGAGATGTAGATTCTCCTCCATAATAGTCATTGCGATCCATATGCAATACCTGTTCAAATGAAGATTCAGATGGATTTATCCAAGAAAAAATTTGAATAATCAATTAAATTATATAGATAAGGTTAAATTTACATCATGCTTTTTTTTATTATAGACAATAATAATTTAAAAATTCAATGTAATTTCAACACCAATCTAACTATCAATACATTCCCATCAAATCTAAATTATAAACATGAAAACATAATTAAGAAAAATTTACTTCAACACCAATCTAACTATCAATACATTCCCATCAAATCTAAATTATAAACATGAAAACATAATTAAGAAAAATTTACTTTGAGTCCATCAACAGAAAGAAGACCACTGAGAATGCATTCCTTAAGACCAGTTCCTAGAACAATTACATCGTAGTCTTCATCCATGGTCACAAAATTCAAAATAAGAGAAACAAACCCTTTTAAGATTTGATGGATAAAAGGAGAAGGAGAGATTGGTTTTCCTGACAAAGCAAATAGAAATATTGGAGAGAGTGGACGCAGGGGAGTCTATATATGTTTGTTGATTGAGAGCAAGTCTTTAGCGGTAACCAACGACAATAACGCACAAAGCAGAGGTGAATGAATATTGGGAAGCAAATGGCATGCATGCCCACGTTAATTGCACCGCGTGGAATTACACAAGGTGGATTGTGAGCGCTTGAGTTTCGCTGCTTCGATTTGAGATTTGCAGAGACTAGTTTCTAGAGGGTTGATTAGTGACACTTGGATCTGGCTTGCTTCCTTGATTCTGGGCTTCTGTTCTTTTTTTGGCCAAGAACATGCAAGGCCTAATCACCTACACTCCTTTGTGGAAAAATATTTTATTTGGGAAATCCACCAAAAGTATATTAAGGGTAATAAATTCTGAATTCTCAAGCTTTTTTCTTTATTGGGGGTAATAACTTAAACTCCAATTTGTGGAAAAAGTTTCTAATTGAAAAAATCATTGTTATGTGAGCCTTAAGGATCTGAATTCATTTTATATGAAAAGTTTATTTTGGGGGTGTTACACTGAGAAATAACATTTAATGGGTTTATTTGGATAAATGTCTTTTTACAGCCAACAACTTGCTGCATGTTTTATCTTTTTTCATTGAAAAATCAGCCATACATACATATATATATATATATAGTTCTAAGCTGATTATGAGCTGTGAAATTCTTTGCATTTGTGCCCTTTATTTACAATATATATATATATAAAAGAATTTCACAGCTCATATATAATCAGCTTAAAACTGAGAAAATGATATGAACCAAGGTTTGGTGGATGCATAATCCTATCCTTTCCAACTAAAACTGAAATAAGTAGACATGGCAGCTTCATCCAAATCTGCTACAAAACCATAAAATGGTAGATACAACTCCTCCTTCCACTAGCTACAACTCATGTCCTCCTAATTTAAGGAAACATGAGAAGCCTTGGTTCATCCACACAAACACACACACACATACACACTACAAATTTCTATAATCAACAAGCAGACATGAAAAGGGCTCACAGGATTTTTATGAACTACAAGTCAAGATGAAATTTTATTTGAAAGCAATAGTAACACACCATTCATTAAGTTAAATGGATGACTGCTAAGGCATTAAACACTTGCTAGGACCCTCCATCTCTCAGATTCAATCAGGAAGAGGTAGCCTGCAAGAATTTTGGATTTGCATTATATAAAAATCAACAGTCAGAAATCAAAACCATTACGATAGCTGGAAGAACTTTATTTGCATGGGAATGAGTGTAACATGCCAACCCTAGTTTGAGAAAGGCACAAGAGCTGTCACAGTCCTGGCGAGGATCAACTGAGCCCATACTGCTGATATTGGTCACCAAAGAATCTGAGGACTGGCCTGGTTCGAGCAAATGCCCTTGTCCTGCTAACAAACTCATCACCTGCCATGTAAAAACTGAAGTCAAAATTGAGAGCGTGCAACAAGAACGGACTGCAAATCCGTCAGAGATCTCGTAGTCTCACTTGTTGCTTCAATCGCTGGTTCTCTTCTACTAATTGCTCCCCCTACAAATTAACCAAAACTAATATGAAATTGAACAGAGTGAACGTTGTCATCATTTGTTTACGTATGGTAATAATATCAGTTCATGCACATCATATACATGGCTGTGCTTAATGTTTTTGATTCAGGATAAAGTTTTGAAGCTACGAATCTTTGCCAAAAAATGTTCGGAGTAAGGAATGTGACCTTGATCTTGAGAGCATCGATCTTATTTATAACTTTACCCCCCTGAATCAAATAGAAGTTTAAACGTGTTAGGTATTGTACAAAGCTTTCAGCCTATCTACTGAATTAAGACAAGAAATGACTGCACAAACCTTCTCTTCCACCAGGCGACGCAAGCTTCCTTCGATTATTTTTTCTAATTTCAGTAGTTCTTCCAAGTCCAATCCTTGGAGGTCTTCTCCCCTCATGTGTCTGTCATCAATGGATCATTTTATATCTCAGCATTGCAAATACGAATATTCATCTATGGTATCAACCATTATTAATCGTGTAATTTACCTCAGTTCACGGTTTTGCTTTGCTATTTCTTTGATCAGCATGGCATGCACACCACCATCAAGCTAAAAGGACAAAAGAATCTTGCCTTTTGTTAATGCATAAACATGTTATCTTATATAATTTAATAAAGGTAGATTCTTGAAACAAAATCATTATCTTCTCCATCTTCAACTTAATTTAAAGTTTTTGAAACAAATTATTTTCAGAAAAATAGGTTTTTAGACAAAGTTTTTGGACACATTTGAGATCTAGTTAAAAGTAAAATGCATCCATTTTTTGAACTGTGTTGAAAACTTTTCTTCAACATGAGAATCATAATATAAAATACTAAAATGTCTAAAACTAATTACAGGTAAATAAGAAACTGATTTCAAATAACCCTTGGTAGAGGTGACAATATATCAAAATCCAACTATAAAACTTTGTCCCACATTGAGAAAATAAAAATTATTCTTCTCTTCTAATTAAGGCCTATATATAGGTGTATACAACCTTTATCCCATATTGAAATGGAAGAAACTCTTCTTCTCTTTGAAGGCCTCTTGCTTGTTTATGAAAAATCAACAAAAAAAGTATTCATTCTAAATCATCTTCCTTTACTTTCATCTTTTGTGGTTATTTTAGTTTTCATGTTTTATATAGAGAGAAAGAGAGTCACTTTTCTTAAGTTTGCTTAAGTTTAATGTTAAAATCGCAGCAACACTAAGTCATATGATTGTAGAATCCTAGAAGAAGATTTGCATCTACTACATGCACCAATTGATAGGAAAAATTCATCTTAAAGACAAATGAAGACAAATGGTACAACTCTAGCAACAATCACCTCTTTCTGTTGTATCATGTAATTAAAGCTTCAACAAATATGTGAAATTTAATTTGTTAATGATTGAAGTATTTAATATCTTTTACTAAATTTCTTTGTAGTTTGTGACTTGTTATTTGATCTAAATTTTAGGTTTAATTATTAATCATGTTTAGTTAAATAAATTTAGTTTGTGAAAATGGATTAAACTTTCTTTGATTATTGAATCCAACAATCTTAAGACATTTTAAAATTTAATTATTTTATAGAGTAATTTTTTTGAGTATTTATTATTATTAATACTACTATATAAAACAAAATAACCCTATTTATGACACATGTATGTTTCTCCATGATATTAATTTTGTTTAAAACATATTACAAAACTATACAATATGAGTTCTATTATTTTTTTTAATCAAATGTCCAAAGTTTTTGAAATGTTGCTTTCTCACATAAAAAAGGAAAGAGAAAGAAAAAAAGGTTAAAGCAAGACTAGTCAATTGCCCAAGTAGCTTCTAGTTTTTCAAAATGCTACTTTAGTAATATTAAATGTTGTTTCAGTAATATTAAATGTTGTTTCAACAAGCAAAATTCTACCATCATATTTTATGGGGTGCAGTTAGAAATTTCAGAACACTGTTTCAGTAAAGAAGATTTCATCATCACCTTATTTGACACATGGTGTGAAACTTGAGAAATTCAAAAGTGTGAGTTTTAAAATATAGCAACAAAAGATTCTCTTCATTCTCACCACCTTGAAGTTATAAAAGTTCTTGATTGAAGATGCATCAAAGCTTTGAGTGATGAATATGATCCTACTATGAAGACAATTGTTGATGCATGGATGCACAACAATAACAATTTCATGTATAAGAATAACATCTTGAATAGCTTGGACAATTTACTATACGAGCCGTGTACTTTAATCAATAGTGCAAAGATACTATGAGAAGCTTTTGATTGAAAACACAAGGCTAAAGATGCCAACGTGAAAAAGTTTTGAGTTGACAATATACTAGTTGATGTCTTCACTTTTGGTGGAGTAGTTATGTCTTAGAATTTTTCTAAGCAAATGTTCATCACAAGAATTATAATAAAATCAGAGTTTATTACATATCAAACTAAAGAATAAGTTAAGTGGCTTCGGATAGAACAAAAAAAAAATTCTTCTCTTCAACAATAAAAATAGACATATTAAAGTGAAAGAAGAGACAGGGAAAATGATTTTATAGAAAATAATTAGAAGAAAAGGAAAAACAAGTGATAACAAAATCTAGCCATGCAATTAGTATTTGACTTATCAATCCAACATTAATCAGCAAGGAAAAAAAAATTATTGTTTATCCTTTGTTCATTTCTTCCATTTATATGAACATCAATCTTTCTATCGGTATAAATTCAAAAACTCAATAAGCTACAATAAAAAAACTAATTACCTGTTTCTCAAGAGATGTTTGATCGAGCGTGTTGATGTTCTTTGGATGCAGATTGCGCCTTTCAATCACTTGCCCCATGCTTCAAGAACAAAAGCAAGGCCATGTCATTTCCTGAATTATTGGCGATGAAGAACAGGTAAAAACTAGCTAATAGTAACATTGGTAGAAAATTTAATTGCTAGCCACTAGGATTGTTCAGAGTATTATTTCAAAAAAACACCCTCTCTTGTCTAAATAGAAAGAATTTCTATTTTCAATGATAAATAGATCATTATCAATAGGAAAGTAACTATCTCCTATAAATAAAATCCCAGATGATGCACAAACCAATGGCGCTAAGCATCCTGGCTTGAAGGAGTCATAATGGTTAGGGCAAGGTGACTTGATGAGGTGAGTACTAAAAGAAGCATTGACCTCTGCTATTTCGCGCTAATTCCAACGTGACTTGGTGTTAGTGATGCGTGTGGGTCCATACGGATCATGATCCATCCTCTCCAGAGATGTTTTAACAAAACGCAAAACAGAAAAGTTCCATCCTACACCCTCGAGAGATAAAGACTGTTACTGATATTATAAATTAACAGATAAAGAATCACTATCTGATGGGCAATGATAAAAGGCCTTTCTCTTCAAACAGTGGCTGAGTTTGATAGCAACCGTCCGATATCTTAACAACCCCCACCTGTTCAGAGATACGATACGGGGAAATGTTTTCATGGACCCCCAAGACTGTAAACAACCTTCCAAATCCTTCAACGGGTTGAGTTAGGACTCGAGTTTGACGACCCATTTATAAATAAAACTGTTTCGTTTACAGATACATTACAGTTATATTTATAATTATTATATATAATGATCATACATATTTTAATTTGTTATTCATTATTATTTATTTATTTTGTGAGCATAGAGTGAAAAGAAGGCTCACCAAGATCCCATAAAACAACCAGCTTGGAGAGAAAAGACGAAAAATTTGCTGCTTCTATATATTCCAGCAGCAAACTACCAATCTTGGAAAGAAGGTCTGCCTAGAAACTTGACAAATCCAAAAGGGCAGACAAAGTCCAAACAAAAAAATGAAGAAGATAGACATGGTGTCAAGTCCAACAGAGACTGCATGAAAGCCACGGTAAAACCAGAAATGCAGCAGCAGGAAATGAAGAAGGATACAGAGAGCAAGATTAGCTAGTCTAGGTTAGAAAAAGCAAAGCAGGATAGATAACTGAAAACAGACTAAACGATAACAAATATCAGTAGCAAAATAGCCTGCAAATAAGTTTATCTCTTACTATACAATATTTTGCCATAAGATTCTAAAAATATATTTTAAAAGTTTTAGTTATCCTTTTTATCTTAGAAAAGAACTTCACCGCAAGTTTTATTATTTAACCCTTTTTCATTTTGTTTTAGATTTCTTGTTAAATATTTTTTAGAATTTGTTCTAAGATATTGAAAGTCTATTATTGTTAACTGGTATAATCCTTAGAAATGGTTTAGAGCACCCTGTTATGCTCATGATAATTCAGATTTTTGTTTTTTAAATACAAGATGTATAAATATGAAGAACAATTTTCTACTTTTATGATCATAATTTCATTCGAATATAATCAATATTTAATAGTTATATAAGAAGAAAAATAGCTTGCAGTTATAAACTATTTTACAAGCGAGAGAAATGAGGATTTAAAAAAAAATTCGAAATGTTTTTAAGAATACTAAAAGAAAAAATCAATTAAATGATACTTTTTTAAATAAGTTAAAATAGTAATATAGATAACACAATTAAATATATACTATAGAAGTAAACTTATACATCATCACAGATTATCACATTTCTAATCGATAATTTGTCTTTCAAAATAAAACTTATATAAACTTTTTCTTTAGCAGTTACATTATTATATTTTTCAATCAGCAATTACCGAATGGTAGATGGATTCAAGATTTTATGATTAAAACTTCATTTCTTCTCAAAAGAATAAAAAATTAGGTTATAATATTTGTAACTTGTTATTTACTAGAATTTTTTATTCAAATGAAAAGGGATATTTGTGAGGTGTTTTTTTTTTTATATAATCATTGATTTTATTAAAAACATGGCTATTTAGACCATAGCAATAAAAAGAAGATGAGGAAACTTACATTGAGATATGAAAAGGAAAAATAGACAAAACAAATCAAAACATTTGTAAATCCTATGCTAATTTGTCCAAAACTGAATGTGATTTCCACGCATTAGAAGATCAGATTCTGAATATAAAAACTGGTGATTATAGGACTTCAACCAGTAAAAAAATTATACGTAAAAAAAAATACTATCAATAAGTTCACATTCAAGGAAGGCAATTTAATCACTCTTGTATTTATGCATGTCAAGAAGAGTATGAAAGAACTTCTATTTTATGAAAGTAAAAGAGATGACAACTAAAAATACCTAACTTGTCATTATGATGCGTGTTGTTTTTCCTCAAATTTTCTCGATCAACTTTGCCTAATATATGTTAAACATTTTACTTTTTATGACATGTATACTTTACTCAATGAAAACGAATTACAAAAATAATTAGCATGGAGCTCCAATAAAAGTCCACCTTCAATATATTAAAATATAGGCAATTATAGAGGTTAGGAAATCTCTCTTAAAATTCAACTCCGTCAACCTTCATTGATAGCTATCCAACATGCCCTTGGGAAAGAAAATTGTTTGTGCGTGTGTGTCATGAACATATTTCTAGAGGATAATCACTCCTAATAGCTAAACCATAGAAGAGAGCTCGCCAACTCGAAATTCTCAATCGATCTAGGAATGTCTTCACTCCCTAGTTGATTGACTCTTTACCACTTGATTATTGCTAGCTAAGCTACTATTTCAATTGAAGTTTCATCTCTCTTAATGTAATTTATTTCTATCCATGCATGAAAAAGAAAGAAATTGTATATCAGCTTGCAAAAGAATGATCTTTACATATGTCAATGGGCTAACAAAGTAATCATGTATGTTGTGTTGGTTTTTTTATCTCTTGATTTCTTTTTTTCTCGGTTAATGAAAATATTTATCTTCCTTCCTAATTAATGCTGGCCAACTTAGGGAGGTGGATGCTCTACTATACAAGTTACCCTTTCTTTTGTCAGGTTTTAGCACTTGTAATTAAAATTGATTGAGAAAATTAGTACTTAATTTTCTTCCTTAGGGTTTTTCCTCTTTTCTTAAAGTGTTCTTAAGGTGTTTTATTTTCTCTTCTATTCTTGTTTCTTCTCTACTTGCTACCTTTACGGATTTTGCTTTGTGTTGTTTTCTACAAGTTGGTTAATTTCCTGCTGTCTTGGCGTGAAGCCTTGGCTTATAAAGGAATAAAAAACATGCTTTAAATGTTTTGCACCACTTGTTTCCTTTAGGCAGGTAGGAAATGTTTTTCTTTTCCATTGTTTGGGTGAAATTTTGTGAAAATGCATGAGAGTAATCTTTAACTCTAAAGACCTTACCACTGAAATGATGTTTTTTTTTTAAATAGGAAACACTAAAATGCTGATTAAATAAGCTCTAATTCATTTTATTTTTTTGGAGTTACTCAGCACTATATCGGAGGCATTGTACAAGAAGTTAGAGAAATTTTAAAAATGATTTACAAACAAATGTTTTATATTAAAATCTCATAGAAACTAATATATGTTAAATGGTGAGTGATAAAATATATGGTCCACGAAAGATAGACAAGTTATTGATCCTTTATAAGAAGAAATATCTAAATTTTATATAAAACGTTTGTTTATAGCGTTAATCTTTCTAAACTGTCCCAAACGTTTTAATGTAATTAGGAGCAGCACTTCACTCATTAATAACATTAATTATGAAATAGCGAGCAGGATTAGAAGCATTGGCAAGTGTCACCTTAACGAAACTCTTTCCTCTCCTCGAAAGATCCTTCAAATTAAAGCATTGGACACAACTATTTTCTATATTTTTTCAATAGCAACAAAGTCAAAGGGGAAAGAAAAGGAAGTGCTTTAATTTTAACCAGAAAACAAAAGGGAAATTGGTGTTAGACTATTAAATTAAACAATATTGTAGGAAACGAAAACGAGAAATGGCACCAATGGTTGAACTTGTAATTGAGACCAATGGTCTACTGGTTCCCATTGAAGCTGAAAAGGAACAAGGACCTCAGCATACCCCATGTTTGGACATGTATAAAGTAAGATATGTATAATATGAGTTCAAATGAAATGTAGTTGGAGAAATGTCAAGCTTGAAATTGGTAAGTGATTAATTTTCGATGACTTGAAAGTTTAGCGAGAAAGTGACACTTATCTAGCCTAATTAAGATTCATCATACAACTTTCCCTATAATAAGAGCATAATCTCATTACCTGTGAAATCGCGATCAGTGGTTAAGAGTAAGTAGGATTAAAGTTAGGTTCCCGCAACCCAATGAGGAGGTGAAAGGAAAAGGAGATGAAAAGGCCGTGTTTATGGCTGATGTTAAAATCCTCACTTCTCCCCTATCATATTTAAGTTATAAAAGCAAGCTAGTAAAAAAGAAAAACAAGAAGAAGAAGAAGAAGCGACGGCTCCTCAATATCCAATACCAGTTCGATTAATATCTACTACTAATCAAATTCTCATTTTGCCATATTATCATCTGTGCTTTAACAATCGTATCATTCATATGGATTTGTCTTTTGTTGATGAAATTAACAATGAAGGAAGTAAAACAGACATAATTATATAGATAAACGAGGAAAAGATATCAACAAATGTAAGAAAATTTGGAAGCCTCGTACAGAGACAGAAAGTTTGGAGTGCTTGACAAGGTTAAAACTAGAGGAAGACTGGATATGGATGCTAAGGGAAATAGAAAAGGCTCGTGTATGATGTAAACCTGCTCCAACAAACCCATTTACCATATCTATCATTAAACATTTACAATCATGTAGTAGAAAGAAATTGATCCTCGATATTGATAAATATTTTTCATACTAATAGATAGATATATATGGGACATTATTGTTTTTGTGACATTGTAGCTATGTGTTGATTCATCCAATAACAATGTTAGAGGTAATAAGTGCCTATTAGTGTTTTGCAAATCCAACCCCGTGATAAGATTTTGATCTTCTTCCCTCCAATTCTTTCATGTAATGGAGGTTGTATATGTTACCCTAGCACAAGATATCTTTTATCTCCAAAGTTTTATATGTATATATATATGTATGTATATATATATATATAAAACACTAGTACTGGTTTCTAGCTATGACTATTGATATACTGAAAGATTAATTACAATTAATTAGTACAAATCAGGCTATTATATCAATATAGTACTAAACAAAGACAGTGAAGAGACTCTTTTTTTTTTCCACATAAAAACTATATATATGCTGCAAGTCACTTCAGACGGCAGCACTATTAGCTCATACATCGTTATACGATATGAGTAGTTGTAATCAATCTCTTTATCGAAGAATTCATATAGGTGGTACTATATTAGCTTAGGGGTAGTGAAAGTTCCAGGATTTTCCCTTTAATTTTCTGGAAAAAGAAGGCCTTATTTGATTCAGTCGTCTATGCCCTATATTTTATGAGCACGTCCTTATAGTAAGGTGTGATTTCTGGGTGTCTAGAGGATAGCAAGAGCAACTTAATGACACATGGCAAACATAGTCGTTTTTTTGTTAAGAAGGAAACATAGTAACTGTACATATATATAAAACAATTAAGACATTAAACCATAAATTAATCAAGTTTCATACAAAGGTGGCATTAAGAGGAGCCATAAGTGGATGTGTCAATAGTCCTTGAAAAGGATTTGAACTTGCAATAAATGGCTGCAACTGACATCAAAAAATTCATATCATCAGTGTCAATCTCTCCTTTTCCCTCGAGAAATATTATTTCGCTCACAGATACCAAAAGATTCTATTGTACATCCATTTCAGCCATTCTCTTCTTTTTTCAATTTTGTTGGGTTCAGAAGAAACCATAGTTAATGAATCCTGGGTTGATCAATGAGATCACGGCTGACAAAATAAAGAAGGAAAATAAAAAGAAAATGAAAAGGAGAAGAACCTTGAGTTTGAGTACTCGAAAAGCTTGCCAGTTGCAGAAAACACCGTGAGCGCAATCTCAGCATCACATAGAGTTGAGAGCTCATAAGCTTTCTTGAAAAGCCCTCTTCTCCTCTTTGAGAAAGTAACTTGCCTTGCAGCTGTGTTGTCTATCTTCTTGATCTGGATTTTCTTCCGAGTCATCTTCACCAAGTAAAAAAACTTCAACTCACCCTTCATGCAAAATCAACCAAGATAAGTCATCACATATATAATGATCAAAATGGAATCCCTAGGAGAGGGAGAGAGACCGAGCACAAAAACCACGGACCCTTTGTTACATGCTCTTTAATAGAGAACAGTATCAATGTTTACAGACAGAAAAATCAATACCCTTTACATAAAATGAGAAAGAAGCATGCATCCTGCATACTTAACAAGTATGTTCACAGGGAAATAAAATGTTTTCTGACTGGCATATACGCACACATGTCTTACATATTTTCAAAGACTTGAACAGAAAAAGGAGGAGAAGAAAGAGTGGTGAATTTGACGAAATAAAGAAATCTGGATCACTCCCTTACCCAAAGAAGTCCTTTCATAAGGAAGAATATATCAATTGAAGATCTGGAGTTACGTCAATGTAAAATAGTGGATCTTGATTGCAAGAAATCAAGGAGGGATCTTAGGTCACAGAAAATCAACCCACAAGAACGAGAGAGAGATAAAGGTGTAATTATAACACAGAGAGGAAAATTAATTGAAGAAAGCGAGTGTCTACTGACTGCTTCAAATCATGAAAAAAATATCTTGCTTCAATAAAAGTGGAAACAAATTATAGTAAAAAGAAAATGAAGAAAAAATCAGGTACACCAGTGAGAGAATATTTCTGTAAATAGAAATGCATAGAATCCACCTCTGTGATAAAGTTAGGGAAAGAAAATTAGGTAAAAAAATAATAATAAGAGCCGCAAAGAGCAAACTTTTGCCAAATCAAGCCAAGAATCTTGAACCGAGCACAAAAGACGACGACGACGACAATAATAAACAACACATAATCTAAAACAACCCTAGCTAAAAATTTAAAACATAAAAGGTAATATTAAAAGAATCAAAGTGGTGAAGTAGAGCAACCTACCAATAATTCAAGCTGTCATTGAGCTTCGCAGAAGGGTGTGGGCTTGCAAGGATTGGTCAGAAGTCCTTTGTTCCAGTTCTTCTTAACTATTTCTATCTTGTCTTTTTCTGGTACTGTGCACCACAGAAAATCGACGTCAATTCCCTACAGCAATGGTGTCTACAGGGAGACAAGAGATTTTTGTAGTAATTATTTTTCTAATATTTTTTAAATTTTTTTAGAAAATATTTTTAAAATCAATACATTAAAAATATTTAAAAATATAAAAATATTTTAAAACAAATAAAAAATTAAAGTTTTTCTTAAAATATTTTTAAAATACAAAAATAAATAAACTCTAAATTATTAAAAGAGATAGCATGAATTGTTTGAGTTTTTGAAGGAACTCATGTTTTATAATTTTTTTTAATTTTTTTTATATTTTTAATTATTTTGATGGATTAATATAAAAAATAATTTTAAAAAAATATATTAATTAAATATATTTTAATTAAAAATCATCTTAAAAAATAACTAATATCTCACCTTCAAATATTTTATTAACCTAGTTTGCAGGAAAATTAAAGATTCATTCTGCAGCCAAGCAAGACGTCACCGTGTGCAATTTTCTCCAATTTGTTAATTTTTTCTTCTCTTAAAAAAGAATGTTTGGAGATATTGTCTATGACATAAAAGGCGTTGTTTTTTTTTATTGTAAACATCTTTATTGTTTCTAAATTCACATTTCATATTTCATTGTATATTATAATAATAAGATTTTAAAAATATTAATTTGTTTTTAAATTTTTTATTTGAACAATTGAACTCTTTTAAACGAAATTACATTTTTTTTATAAAAGTAAGGATTGAATTGAAAAACAAATGAAGTAAAAAACATGAGTAATATAAATAATATCTACTTATTTTAAAATTTTATTTTTAGCTCTCATTTTTTTAAGATATTAAATGACATATCTTTATAATTTTAAAAATATATATTTTGATATAAAAAAAAATATTTTTTTACATAAAAAAGAGAAAAAATTGCTAGATTTCAATTTAAAAAAAAATGTTATTGTTTAAAAAATTAAAATTACTAAAACAGTCTATTTTTCATATTAAAATATTCTATACAATGAGGAAAGTTAAGATTATATATTGTTTTACCTTGAAAACACTTATAAAAAGATGTTTAAACTCGGAAAGTTTTTCAATTTTGAGTTGATTTTGGATCTTGAGATGGTTTTTTATATTTTTTAAGACTATTGATTGGTTTAATAAAATTTATAAGATATTTTTTAGGTATTTTTTAGTTAAAATATATTAAAAATAGATTTTCAAATTAAAAATCTTATATTTTTGGCGATATCAATGGCGTTCTGAAATTAATAAATAACACATCATTTTTTTAACAAAGAATGGGCCGCTTCATTTACTTTAGAAAAAAGTGTCCGCGCATGGAGCCTTTCTCTGTGGCCTAGCTTACTAGGCTTGTAAAGCATTATCTTATTATTTTTTTTATTTTTAACTTTTCTATAATTTTATCTTTATATATATTTTTCAAAATAATTTTGCATTTAAGTTTTGATTAATACACCTTTGTGATTTGCTTTTGACATATTTAGGTCTTTTAAAATAATAACTATCTTTTTAATTATATAGAGTGTATTTAAGTTTTTATAAAGCTAGTATAATTTATCTATAATTTGTTTTATATTTTATACAGATTAAACCTATTTTTTAAAATTAAATGTTTTAAAAAAAATTAACATGTGAATCCTTGAAAATAATTTTTTTATTTTTTAAATAAATTTTATGTTATGTTGATTTCTGTTATATATTTATTTTTATAAATAAATTCATTAAAAACAACCATATAAATGATCCATATTATAATATTAAATATTTTGATGTATATTTATTTTTAAAAAATTTTAATTTTAATTTTTATTATTATTAATAAGTTTTTATTTATATAAAAGATTATTGATTCATCTTATTAGATACTTATATGAGTTTTTTTTAATTATATTTTGATTTAAAAAAACAACTTATATAATTAGGATATTTAAAAAAAATATGATTGGTATGCAAGTCAAATAGCTAATATTAATTATTAATTGTGGTTATTTTTTATTTTTTTGAGTAAGATCATGAAGCTGTTGTAAAAATAAAAAAGTATATTTGTTTTTATGTTTAAAAATAATTTTAATTTATTTATAATTTTAAATAATTTTAATGTGTTGATTTTATTAATATTTTTTTATTTATTTTTTATTTTTTAACTTTGAAGTTTGTTTTATAATGTGAGATTTTCTTTCCGTACAGATAACCATGCTGCTCTCTAGTGGCTAGCCGTTGTACCCTCGTACCAATGTTGTCTGTCCAGCTTATCGCTACCGACAGGTTAGTACAAGGTAATTGTGACCATAGCTAAAAGGAGTGGAACACGTCATTTTATCTCTTTACGCAACAAGATGACAATATACTGTTAAAAAAACACAAAATACTCCACAGCCACACATAAAGACAAAGGGAAGACATTAAAATTGGTGGGCTCTCATGCCAACCAGGATGATGTTTGTTTATGTAATTGTGGTTGTATTTTAATTAAAATATAGTTTATAATTATTTAATAAAAAAATTAATTTATTATATATAAATTTCACATAATTTTTATAATTAAAATACAATTAATAAAAAATAAAAAAATATTATTTTTCATTTACTATTTACATTNGAACCTGTTTGTGGGTGGAATCATGATTATTTTTAAAACTTTTTTGTTTTTATTTAAAAATATATTAATTTTTTTATTTTTAAAAAATTATTTTTAATATTAATATATTAAAATAATTAGAATACATCAAAAAATTAATTTATTAAAAACTCTAATTTAAAAAATTTAATTTTTTTCAAAAATATTTATAAAACACAAATAAATATATTATAAAAATATTCAACATCGTGAAAATATCTTAATTCATTTTATCTTTTTAAAAAATTTATTTATTCGAGGTAACATATGTTTTTGTAAAAGGTTTATTAGTCATTTTAGAATTGAAGCAATTAGAGACAGCTTAGTTTTTCAATTTCTTTGCACCATATAATTATTTAATTTATTAAAAAACACTTATTTAACTTGAATCTAAAACTTTTTTTATATTTTATTTCTTGCATCACAAAATGATCATGCTGCTCTTAAAATTAAAAATTTCTTATCTTGACTTCGGGGGCTCATTTATACTTTCATTTCTTTTTGTGTGATTATCATGTGGTTTTAATGAAAATTTATGTTTTATTAAATAAAAAAAAATGTTGATGACACATGCCTGAAGTGCACCAGCGAGCAAGTCTCGCTGCTGTGTTTAAATGGCATATGTGGCAGCTTATTGATATAAAAAACAGCATTCCATGGTATTTTCTGAGTCATCATGATAGGAATTACCTACCTAGATGGCACGTGTGGCATGATTTCCGCTTGTATGGTGTCGATTTGCTTTTGCTTTTTGCTTTTTAATTTTTTTTCTTTTTCTCAATTTCTATACCTAACCTTTCAAAATTTCATGAAAGCTTTTTAATTTGCTTTTTCTTTGGATTTGTTCTATATTCTTATATTCTTTTAATTGATATTATTTTATTTTAATTATTTTATAGATTTAAATTTTATTTTTAATTTCATTATCCTTTATTTTTTTTGATTTGATGATATTTTTATTTATTTATTTATTTAAATTGACAATTTTTCAGATTTTATATAATTATAATTTATTTTTAATTTCATCCTCTTTTAATTTTTCAATTTATATCATTTTTTAATTTATAGTTATATCCTCTATTCTTTTTATTACTAGTTATTTTATTTAAGATAAATTTTAATAAAAAAATTTACATGTAAAACATATTTTTAATAAAGACAATTCTTTTTTTTTTATGCTTTTGCATTAAAATGATTAAATTTTAATATGATAAAATAAAAAAAAATTATTTTAGTTTTTTTACAGGAGTAGAGGTGAGGCTCACTATATTCTAGTAACGAAACAAAATTATTGTTGGTGATAATTTTAATCATCAAAACAATCTATATAATAAAAAAAATTTAAATTATATGTTTATTTACCTTAAAAGTAAAAAATAAATAAAAACAAATCTAAACTTGTGGAGATTTTTGCTTTTAAATTGATTTTAGGTTTTGAGATGGTTTTATTTTTGTGTTTTTTGAGTTTATGGATTAATTTAACAAAACTCCAAGAGTTTTCTTGGTGTCTTGAGGTTGGAAATAAGTTCTTTAATGGAATAATAAAAAAATTATTTTTTTACGCACCACAATAGCTAAAATTTAAAAAATTCCAGACATCAAAATTTTCTTGATTAACTTTGTCCAATATATGTGAAATATCCTTGTGTTTTTTTTGTTCTGTATACTTAATGAATAATATGGAGCTTCTTTATATACATGATTGAAAATTATCTTTGATTATTACTAGACATTATACGAAAATAACTTTTTGTATAGAATTTCTGAAAATGATACAAACAAATATTTCGTAGTAAAATTTCATATAAACAAATAACTTTTTAAAATATCCCACCTTTTCAATTTATCAGGAGGGGCCAGCACTTCGCTCATTTATAACATTTTGATATACCGAATACGAATTTGAAGCATTGACAAGTGTCCTAATAACTGCTTTCAATGACTCTTACTGTTTAATTTTTTATTTAAAAATATATTGAAATAATATTTTTTATTTTTTAAAATACATTTTTAACATTAAAACAATTTAAAATTCCAAACACAAAATTAAATAAGCAATCCAAGTATAACAACTATTTTCTGATACTTCACCAGTAGTATAACAAAGGCGAAAGGCGAATAAGCATGCAGCCACGATGTGCACATTAGTTTCTCATTGAAGCTGAAAAGAAACAAGAACCTCAGCGTACCCCATGTTTTGACATGCAGAATGATAAATTGTAGTAAATAATAAATGGACTTGATTTCAAATAAAACATTGTTAAAGAAATGTCAAACTTGAGACTTGAAGCTGAGAGATTAATTCTCAATTAATGACAATTATCTAGCCTATTTAAGATTCATCCATTAATTTTTCAAAAAATTAGAACATAAGCTTACCTGAGAACCCAGTATTAACGATAGGAAAAGGAGAAGACAAGGCAGTTTAAAGCTGATGTGTTAAAAACCTCACTTCTCCCCTATCAAGTAATGAATCCAATACTGAAAAAGCAAGCCAGCCATGAGGAGGAGGAGGAGGAGGAGGAGGAGGAAGCAAGCGATCGCTCCACAATCCAATACCAGTTCCATTAATATCCACTACTAATCAAGTTGAAAAATATAAATATATCTACTATTAATCAAATTCTCATTTTGTCATATTATCAATCTGTCCTTTGCAAATGTGCATTATTTTCACCACAAAAGCCCTTAATCCACACCCACACCCATGTCCGCATCAATCAAAACCGGATTGCCATCATCACCACAAGATCTGACCCCCTCTAAACAATCGCTCAACAAACTCTCTTTGCAACACCAACGCATCCATCCACCATCCCATGGCGTCTGCCACCACCACCCGACCTGCATCTCTTTTTTGTAATTGATGGCCTTGTAGATTGAGGAGTTTAGGTTTTTTGTCTGAATGGTGACGTTTTACTTGTATATATAAAAGCCAAGTCTCATCTGGGTTTACCTGGATTTCACTGGTCCGAGGTCATCCAACCGAGTTTTTCCAAACCAAATCCTTAACTAATTATTTTAAACCCAGCCCTATTACAATCCCAGACCTGCCAGATCCTAGATTGACCTGCCAGATCCTAGATTGACCTGCCGGGCCGAGCCAAGTTCTAAAAATATGCTTGCAATAACTGGCAGCAACTGACATCAAAACCTTCATATCATTGGTGCCAATTTCTCCTTAAGCTCCTCTCTCCTTTTCCCTCAGGAAATATTATTTTGCTCACACATATCACAGGATTCTATTGTACATCCATTTCATTCATTCTCTTCCTTTTCAATTTTGTTGGTTCAAAGGAAACCATAGATAATGAATGCTAGGATGATCAATGGGATTGCAGATGACATAATAAAGTAGGAAATAATAAGAAAATGAAAGAGAGAAGAACCTTGAGTTTAAGAACTCAAAAGGCTTGCCATTGAAGAAAACACCTTGAGAGCAATCGCAGCATCACATGGATTTGTGAGCTCATAAGCTTTCTTGAAAACTCCTCTTCTCCTCTTTGAAGAAGTAACTTGCCTTGCAGCTGTGTATATCTTCTTGATCTGGATTTTCTCTCGAGTTATCTTCACAAAGTAAAAAAACTTCAACTCACCCTTCATGCAAAATCAACCAAGATAATTCATCACATACTACTCAAAATAGAATCCCTAAGAGTGAGAGAGACCCAGTACAAAAACCATACACCTATGTTATATGCTCATTATTAGAGGACAATACCGATGTTTACAGACAAAAAAATCAATACCCTTTACACAAAATATGAGAAAAAGCATGCATCATACTTCACCAACAAGTATATTTACAAGGAAATCAAATTTTTTTACTGACATATATGCACACATGTATTGCATATTTTCAAAGACATGAACACAGAAAGGAGGAGAAGAAAGAGTGATGAATTTGACAAAACAAAAAATCAGGATCACTTACCCAAAGAAGTCCTTCCATTAGGAAGAAAATCAACTGAATCAACAAGAAGACCTGAATTTTATTGACCACAAGCAGACATGAAAAGTGCTCATATGAATTTTATTAACTACAAGCCAAGATGTAATATATTTTATTTGCCAGGAGTTGTAATACACTATTAATTAAACTGATGACTTCTAAGCCATTAAATATTGCTGGATAACCCTCCACCTTTCGGATTCAATCAGGAAAAGGTAACCTGCAAGAATTTTGAAGTTGAGTAATATAAATTAACATTATCAGGAATCAGAACAATTAAAATAAATTATTTGTATGAAAATGAGTGTAACAAGCCAACCCTAGTTTAAGAAAAGCACAAGAGCTATCGTTGTCCTGGCGAGGATCAGCTGAGCTCATACTACTGATATTGGTCACCAAGGAATCTGGGGATTCGCCTGGTTCGAGCAAATGCCCTTGTGCTGCTGATAAATTCATCACCTGTCAAATAAAAAATGAAGTCAAAATTGAGAGTTTGTAACAAGACGGGACTGAAAATTCGTGAGAGATCTTGTAGTCTTACTTGCTGCTTCAATCGCTGGTTCTCTTCTGCTAATTGCTTCCCCTAAAAATTAACCAAAGATAATATGAAATTGAATAGAGAGTTACCATTGTGATCATTTGATCAAGTATGGTAATAACATTAGTTCATGCACATCATATATATGGCTGTGTTTAATTTTATTGATTCAGGATTAAGTTCTGAAGCTTAGTTTATAACTTTTACGATTTTTTACACAAATAGCCTGAAAATGTTCGTCGTAAGGAATGTGACCTTGGTCTTGAGAGCATTGATCTCCTTTATACTCTTTTCCTCCTAAAACAAATAGAAGTTGAAGCATATTTGTTAGGTACTGTACAATGTTTTCAGCATATACATGCAGGAACAACCTATCTACTGAATTAAGACAAGAAAAGACTGCACAAACCTTTTCCTCCACCACTCGACGCAAGCTTCCTTCAATTAATTTTTCTAATTTTTTTAGTTCTTCCACGTTCAATCCTTGTAGGTCTTCTCCCCTCATGTGCCTGTCATCAATGGATCATTATATGTCTCAGCATTGAAAATAGGAATGTTCATCTATGGTATCAACCATTATTAGTCTTGTAATTTTACCTCAGTTCACGGTTTCTCTCTGCTATTTCTTTGATCAACATGGCATGCACACCACCATCAAGCTAAACGGACAAAAGAATATTGCCTTTGTTAATGCATAAACATACTATCTTATGTAATTTAATAAATTAAGTTCACTTCTTGAAACAAAATCATTATCTTCTATGCCTTCAACCTAATTCAAAGATTTTGAAACAAATTATTGTTGGAAAAAAAAACATTTTTTGATGAAGTTTTTGGACATATTTGAGATCTGATTAGATGTGAAATTCATCTATTTTTTGGTTATAATCTTTTGAAATATTTTCTTTCACATGAGTACTATAACATTAAATATTAAAATGTTTAAAACTAATTATAAGTAAATAAAAAATTGATATCAAATAACACTAGTTGGAGTTGGTAAAATACCAAAAAACTTCGTCCCACATTTGAAAAATAGAAACTCCTCTTTGTGTATATGGTCTTTATCCAACATAATAAAAATAGAAATTCTTCTCTTCCAATGCCTATATGTGTGTGTTCATGTTCTTTATCCCACATTAAAAGAAGAAAAACTCTTCTTCTATTTGAGGGCATATATATATATATATATAGAGAGAGAGAGAGAGAGAGGTTTTTGCTTGTTTATAAAAGAAGAAGAAGAAGATATTCATTCTAAATTATCTTCCTATATTTTCATATTTTATGGTTATTCCATTTTTCATATGCAGAGAAAGTGCGTTGGTTTGGTGTTGAAGTAGCATCAAAACTTATAATTGTTAAATTCTAGGAGACAATTTGCATCTACTATATGCACTAATTGACAGGGAACATTTATCTTAAGGATAAATGGTACAATTATTATAAAAGTCATATCTTTCTATTGTATAGTATAATTATCACTTCAACAACAAGTATGTATGATTTAATTTGTTAATAATTTAAGTCTTTAATATCTTTTATTGGTATGCTAGTCTATGTGTATGTGTGTGCGCGTATGACTATTTTATTCTTTGTAGATTGTGATTTGTTATTTAATAAAAAATTTAGATTTAATTATTAATCAAATTTAGTTTACTTACCTTTGTGAAAATACATTAGACTTTCTTTGATTATTAAATCCAAAAATCTTAAGAAATTTTGAAACTTAATTAGTTTATAAAATGAATTTATTATTATTATTATTATAATTATATATAACAAAATAATCCAATTTATGACACATGTTGTTTTATATGTTTCTACATGATATCAATTTAGTTTAAAATCATTTATTAGTTACATGTTATAAAACTATACAAGATGAGTTTTATTATTTTATTATAAGCAAATAATAAAAGTTACTTTCTCATATATAAAAAATGAAAGAGAAAAATGGTTAAAGCAAGACTAGTCAATTCACATTAACATCAATGATATCACAATTATATTTCGTGGTGATGGTTAGAAACCTAATAATACCGTTCCCTCGAGGGGATTTCATCATCACTTTATTGTAAAACTTGAAAAGTTCAAAGGTGTGAATTTTGAAATGTGAAAAAAAAATGATATTCTTTGCTTCATCAAAGGGATTTCGTTATCACTTTATTTAGTGCATTGTGTAAAACTTGAGAAATTCAAAGGTGTGAATTTTGAAATGCAGCAAAAATAATGATACTCTTCAATCTTACCTCTTTGAAAACTTTTAGAAGATGAATTTGATCCTATCATTATAGAACTTATGGAAGCATGGATGTATAAAAATTTCATGTGCAAGAATAATATTTTGAATGGCTTGGACAAAATATTATATAACGTGTATAGTTTAATCAATAGTGAAAATGTATTATAAGAAGTTTAAAAAGTTTTGGATTGAAAATATAAGGCTAAATATGCTGAAGTGAAAAAGTTACAAGTCGGCAAATTTTTAGATTTCAAGATAATCAATTTAAGAATTGTAATAAGCTAAGTTCATGAATTTCAATTCATCTTACTTGACATCCATGAAGAAGTGATGATTGTAAGTGAATCTATCTAATTGATTGAAATCATTTAGAAATTATTATCATCTTGAAAAAAACTATAAGAATTACCTTAAGCATAAGCGTAAGGAATGAAGAGTTGAAGATCTCATTCTAAAGTTTAGAATAAAAAAGGATAATAAGTTATCAAAAAAAAGAAGCTAATACTTCCTTTATAAACTATCCAGAAAATATTGTTAAAAAATGACAAAGAACCATAACAACAACAAGAATCTTGTTGTGAAGGGTAAAAGCATTACCAAAAAATTCAATAGTAGGTGTTTCATCTACAATAATACCACACACCAAATCAAGGATTGCATAGATAGGGTTTAACAAGTAACCTTAAAAGAGAAAAGGTTGCTCGATCTAATGTCACTAATGTTAATAACCTCTTAAATGAAGTGTCAAAGATGAGCTTAACTATGGTTGTTTTCAAAATCAATCCAATCAACAATCTTGAGTATTAGATGGTTGATAAAGATGCTACAAAACATGTTTATGCCAATAAAAGGATGTTCTCCCCTTACAGATAAGTAAATGGTGAACAACTAGGCATGGAGAATTCATCAACCTCAAAAGTAGTAGGCATTAGAAAAGCCATTTTAAAGGTAACTTTTGAAAAGTTTCTCACCCTCAATAATGTGGTTATTTTTTTTTTTAAAAAGAAGGTCTTTGAAAAGTTATGAGTGAGATGTTCATAGGTAAGAGGTATATGTTTAGTAACCACTTTAAGACAAATATGATATCAATTATAACTAATTAAGAGCGAGAAAAAAATTCAAGAAGACTTCTTTTTAAATAGTTAAAGAAAGCAATGAACCTTTAGATTTAATTTACTTTTATATTTTTGATTTAGAATTTATACAAACTAGAGGTGGAAAAAAATATAGATGCTTGCATAAGTTATTGTTATATATATTTGCTAAAAAGTAAAGATGAGGCTCTTAAAATGTTTAAGAATAAACTCAATGAAAAGATAAAGATTATCAAAAAAAAATGTAGAGAATACGAGCCATTTTTTAATGAATCATCCACCAAATTTCTGCTCCTTATTGACCTCAATAAAATGATATTGCAGAACATAACAAACTCATGTTGATAAGTTCAGAAATACCTTAGAACTTACAGGAGGGCAATTGGAACTATCAACTACATACTTCAACAAAATTTCTTATATGATGTTAGAAAAGATACCATATAAATTATACAAAGATAGAAAATCTTCCTATGAATGCCTCAAAGTATGGGGGCATCTTGCAAAAATAGTGATACTTAATGCCAAAAAGATCTAGAAAGGATCTAAAATTATGAATCGTATATTTATTAGATATCAATATGAATACAATCTTAAGTATCAGGGATAATGATTTCTTATAAACAAATCAAGTTTTGAAGATATTTATCCCATTATAATAATAGAATCAATGAATGCTCCATTCTTTAAAGATATGTTTCTATTTAAGAAACCTTATGAAATTCATTCATTTAAAAGGATAGATAAACTAGCTCAAACATTTATCATTAATTAGGTAATGATAAAGTTGATTTAAAAAAAAAAGTCAGAGGGTGAAAACCATCAAAATATTTGGCCTTGATTTTCTAACATAATTGTTAGAAAATAAACTTAAAAGCTATTTCAAGGTAAAGTATTGTCTTAAAGCTTCCTAATAAAAAGAGGCATTAAATAATGAAATTGAATACATTATGCATAATCATATATGAGAATTAATGTTTCTTCCCTTTGGAAGTAAGGCATTCATTCATAAGTGAATCTTCAAAAAAAAAAAACTGATAGAACTATTAACAAATATAAAACAATGTTTGTTAAAAGTTTCAAATAACAATAAGGTGTAAACTATTTTGACCCATTCATTTATATTAAAAATAACTTTTATATGAATATTAATAGTTATTAATAAACTTAAAATACATTGAATAGATAAAAATACAACTTTCTTAGATGATGATTTTGACTAAGAGATATACCTGAAACAACCTAAGGGTTTTTTTTTTATTGAAAGGCAATAAAAAGAAAGTTCATAAACATGTCAATTAATTATATGGTTTCAAATAAACACCTAAATAATAACTTGAAAAATTTGACAAGGTTATATTGTCAAATGACTTTAAAATAAATAAAGTTGATAAATATAATAATATGAAAAACCCAAATAAAAATTATGTTATTGCATATATTTATATAGATGACATGTTAATTTTAAACAGCAATAATTACATGATCTAGTCTACTATGAAGATATTAATTAATAAGTTTGATATAAAAGAGTTGAGTGTTGCATATTCATTTTAGGAATAAAAACATTTTTAATTCATATGATGGATTGTTATTTACCATCTTTTTTTATATTCATTTTAGAAATAGTAAATGCATAATATCAATCCTAATCCTTTTTCTTTTCCGAGATCTATGTGTGTTTGTGTTTGTGTTTTTTTTTTATCTATATTGGATAAAAAGAAACTCTTCTTTTTTTCAATGTATATATATATATATATAGGATTTTGTTGGTTTATAAGAAAATAAAAATAAAAAATATTCGTTTTGAACTATCTTTTTTTTATTTTTATCTTATGTTGTTATTCTAGTTTTTATGTAAAGAAAAAATGAATTAGTTTTTTTTTCTTTAGTTTGTGCAGGCTTAGTGTTTAATTAAATCAATAGTTATATGATTGTTGATTCTTGATAGGCAATTTGCATCTATTGCTTATACCAATATGCTGTCAAAATTTGTCTTAACAACAAAACATACAATTCTTGCAACAATCACCTATTTTTATTGTATAATATGCACTTCAATAAGTATGATTTAATGTGTTAATAATCTAACTTAATATCTTTGGCTGGCATCTTCATTTAATTTTTTATATATTTCTCCATATGCATGCTTATTTTATTCTTTGTAATTTTAAATTTAAATATTAATTAGTTTTAATTAAGTAAATTTAGTGTTATTATATAACTTTACTTGATTATGAAATCTAATAATTATCTGGTGTAAAGTTGCAAATCATCATACTTGTTATGAATTCTAGCTATAAAATCAATGTCGTATTCTAGGAGTATTCAAAAGAACCAACCAATCGATTAAACCAAAAAAATCAAGAACAAAATTAACTATAAAAACCGAATCGATAAAAAAAACTGAATAAACCTATTAAAAAATAAAAAAATCACCTGGTCTGGTTCAGTTCCTGTTTTTTAACTTCAACCAATTGAACCGATTTAAAAAAATATATAAAAAGAACCATCCATAAGCCTAACTAAATCACTTTCTAATTGTCAACCCCCCTCCCCCCTCTAGCTTTCCCCTTTTCCTCTTCCCCATCCTAGAACCCTAAATCACTCACTTCCCCCCCTCAAGCATTCCCTTCCAAGCAACCACCCCCCTCAAGCCATCCTTTCCTAACCTTCCCCTTCCAATTTCACACTCTAGATGCGAGGGAACAATTATTCAAGAATGGTTCTTATCACCGATGAGAATAATACTTCTATAAAATTATAATAAAATTAATGTGAGAAGAATACAGAACTGGATAGATCTATACCGCACCATTGCTTAATGCTCAAACCTAAAGGGACCGAGGAATATTTTATATGTTGGATTGAGCAAAGTCAAGGATTTAGTAGCCATCAATGAATTTTTCTCACCTTGAGAACAATGCTTTTATAGAATTACAATGAAATTCATGCGAGAAAATCTCAATAGCTTAGTGATGAAGATGAGTCCAGTTTTTCTGGTTTTTATGCTAAAAAACCAACCTTACCCGAACAAAACCGGTTCTTGGTTCAATTCGGGTTATATTAATAACAAATACTATTTTCTGGCTCGGTTGAATTTTTTGATTAAAACCAGACCAAACAGGATCGTGAACACCGCTACCGTATCCTATTTCAAAGTATATCTTAACAACATCATGTGGTGAATCCAAAACATGGTTAGCAAAATAAAGGCAAGACTAAGAACGTGGAGGAAGAAGATGCTGTCGATGGCAGGTCGTCTATGCCTCCTAAAGAGTGCTAAATTCCTCACCAATTCTCTCACATCAATCTTGAAGGGTTTTTTTTTTTTGCAATATAAATGCAACAAGCACGCCAAATCTCAAGCTTTGAGACTTGGGTGTATAGCGCTTGGATTTGGAGTCTTATCTAAATTAAGGAGGGAGTGATGGGTTTTTGAACAATAAAAGTAAACAAACTTGATAAATATTATTCAACCACAAACACTATCTTAAGTGAAGTTAGATAAGAAGATTTGGGAAGCGAGCAAAGATATCGGATTTATACTGTAAGAGGTCACAGTTCGATATATATTAGATAAAATTGTCTTCCCAGGTTACGGTAACTGGAAAGCTAATATACGGGCTGGCATGGCTCCTCCAAAAACAAAAACTCTATGCTGGTTAGCTATGAAAACTGACTTTGTAAAAGAAAAAAAAAAAACCGAAGAAATCTCATCAATATGCATGCAGCAAGATGTCTTTTCTGCAGCAATTTATTGAATCAACGTTAGACCTTCTCTGCCACTATCATGGCTCCTGGTGTTTTTGGTCTTGAGTAATTCAATGGTGAGAAGTTTTAACTAGCTTGAACTCACAACACAGAAGGTAGCCTCACATATACAGGGTATGATTTGACTAAAGGATTGGGTTGTGGATCGACGCTGCTAAGAAATAGATGTGACTGTATATGGGATGATTTTTAGCCCCTATATCTGCAATTTTCTTTAGCTTCATGCCTCGTACTTTATCTTAGTTAGTCACTCTCTTTGTGGCTGCCTTTCTTTTATTAATAACACTATAGCTGCAAATAGAGTTACGAAAGTTAAGATTCCTTATTTTTGATACCCAGCAAAACAAATTATACTTCTCTTCACAATAGAGATCCACTCACTTAAGCGAGGAAAAGAAAGATTTCATGGAAAATAATGGGAAGAAAAAGAAAAACTAAATAAAATAAAATATAGCCATGCACTTATTATTATTTGACTTACCAGTCCAGCATTAATCAACAGAAAAAAGAAATTATCGTTCACCCATTCTTCATTTCTTCCTCTTATATGAACATCAATATTGATATATATATGGGTACAAATTCAAAATCCTGATAAGCGACAACAAGAAAACTAATTACCTGCTGCTCAAGAGATTGTTGATGTAGGGCGTCGACGTTCTTTGGATGCAGATTGCGCCTTTCAATCACTTGCCCCATGCTTCAAAAAATAGGTAGGCCAAGTCATTTCACGAATTTTTGGTGACGATGAATAGGGTTAAACTAGTTAACAGTGCCATTAGAGTTTAACTGCTAACTACTAAGATTGTTCCAAGTATTCTTTCAGAAATAAACCCTCTCTTGTCCAATTAGAGAGATGTTCTCCTTTCAAATATAAATAGAGGATTATCAATAGGAAGGTAACTATCTCATGTAAATAAATCTTAATATTAAGCAAACCCTAATATTAGATAAACACCAATAACAAATCCTATATTAAAGAGGCTCATATAGAGTGGTAACTCATTTTAACAATAAAAAACCCTAGTATCATATGCGAGGTCATTCGAGAACTCTCATTTTCCATCCTAAAGATCTAGTGAGTGCCAAAAGCTTAAATCTCACATTTTCTTAATGTTTAACTAATCTATACCTCTCTAATATAAGAAATATACACTTCAAGACCACCATAAAGTAACATCAAGACAAGGAAAGAGAAGGCCTAGTTCCAAGACTACCTGTTGAAAAACTCACCACACATCTGGAATATAGCTGGTGATTTTGCTGAGATCTCACACTACAATAACCCTAAACAATCTAGAATAATATAAAACTGAGGAGATCTAATAAAAAGGAATGTGGGCACTGAAGCCAGCAAGACCCAAGAACTCATGTATTTCATCCTAAAGCCAAGTATGTAACAGTATGGACACAAGTTAACAAGAAGATAATCCTATTTTGCTACAATAGTTTCACTGGAACAATGACATTTGCAATCATTTTCTATGAAAGTTTTATTTAGATCGATGCTCAGTACAAAAGTAAACTCTTTTAAGACGGGAAAGGAGATTCATCATAAATTATATTCTTACATCCCTTGTTGACATGGTGAGAGTTGGGGCGACAAGGAGGTTTGCAGAGACAACAGCGCCACAAAATGCAAAGAAGTCCTTCAACTTTTATGGATATTTTATGAAAGTTCATCACGTTTATGCACAAGCATTCCAAATTATAAATATCCTTTTTCTTGAATCCATCCTATGAAATTTTTTTCATTAACTATATTTTCTGGCCTCACCCAAAAAAAAAAAAATAGTTTAAAATAAAAAGTCAAAATCGCATGTCTTATATTTTTCTTGAGATAAATTATTTATTATTACACTTTCCATATCTTTATATTTAACTTGAAAACTTAGTTCTATAATTAAAATCTATTTTTTATACTACATGTGAAATTGCTTTTGGATTTTTCCAAAACCCATCCCGTACGTACGTGTAAACATGTGATCAATTTGCTAAACCAAGGATGGAAATATATGCATGCATGTGAAAGGGGCAATTTCCCCCTTATATTTTTAAAATATTCATACTAGTCCTTAGGAATTCAATTTTGCTCCTGTTCTTTCTAAACATTTGTCCCTCTACTTTTAGAAACTTGTCCAATCAGTCCATATCACATGATATTCACGTACCACATGATAATTTTAATATGTGTCTATGGAATTATTGTTTACATGGGCTATTTTGTGATTGTTTCCAATTCATTTTCAACTCAGTAGTTTTGTTTACGTACAATATTACTTATTAGAGTAATTCTTTACCCCCTTGCTACGAATCTTAATTTTGCATGTGTTCTAAACTAAATCAGATACAAGGATATAAATGGAGTTAATTATTATTTGGCGAGAAAAATTAAAAGAATTAATAAATCGATCACTATAAATCAACCATGTACGGCACATCATATCCTACATAAAAAACATAAATATAGAGAGAAGAGACGCCGATAATAGGAACATATATCATAATATATAGATTCATAAAAATTCATTTGTTCGATTAAAAAAAAAAATCAAATTCAAATGATGTGAGATTACAATAGCATTCATAATTTTACATGCATTAGAAGGGAAAAATTAACATCTATAACACTATTAATCAAGTTCTAACGAAAAAGAGGTTTTTTCTTCTAAAATAAAAGTCAAACTTGAAATTAATTAGCTATGAAACCCTAATAGATGATTATTTTAAATTCTAAACTCATCACAAGCCTTGTATTAGCACAAGTTACTTGGGTTGAGATGCCTAGCTCTATCAAAAATCAAGTTAAAATATTCCAAGTATCAAAAATTTTAATTTTCATACTAAATGTGAATTACAGTTTTACTATTTTGAATAAAATTACATATTAAAGGAATGTTTACTCAAATTAATGACTGTTGGGATAGGCATGACAACTTCATTTTTTAAAAATAAATGACCAATAAATTTTATAATATTTTTGTTAAACCAATTTGTTCAGTTTTTAGATTTTTTTTTTCAAATAAGTTCATGTCCTATTTTGCTTTCCTATAAAATATAAAAATACATTTAAATATTTTAGTTATCTTTTTTTTTAATCCTAGAGAAGAACTTCACAAGAAGTTTTTATTGTGTATCTCTTTTCATTTTTTTAGATTTTTTTCTTGAATATTTTATAGAATTTGTTTTAAAAAATGAAAAATTTATTGTTAATTACTAGAATTCCTAGAAAATATGTGATGAATATTTGTCTCATCATTGGCCAGGCTTAGGGTTTTTGAGTCATACACTATAGCTAAAAGAGAATGGATTAAATGCACAGAGTTGGCACCTTTAAATGCATGCCAACATTCATTTAACAATAATGTAAAGCAACTGATTTTTTTTTCTTTCAAAATTCTTATTGTATATGGCATGTGTTTATCATAAAATATCCATTATTAATCAACTTCATAGCAAATGTAAATTTATGAGCAGAACGTATTCATCTAGGCTAATAAAAAAGTGTTCTTAAATTGCCTAGCTTGTCTTCAGAAAGGATAAGGTGTTTTCTTTCCTCTTCTATTCTTGTTTCTTCTCTACCCGCTACCTTCACGGATTTTTCTTTGTGTTGTTTTCTGCAAGATGGTATTCTGCCGTCTTGGCTTATAAAGAAAAAATATGCTTTAGATGTTTTACACCACTTGCTTCCTTTAGGTAGAAATGTTTCTTCTTTTTCATTGTTTCTGGTGAAATTTTGAGAAATATGCATGGGCAATCTTTAACTATAAAGACCTTGCCACTAAAATGTTCTTATAGGAAGCATTAAAATGTTTATAAATCAGCTCTACGATCATTTAAAAAAAATGATTACAAACAAATCTTTTATACTAAAATAAAATAACTATCACATATTTATATGAAAGTTTTATACAAAAAAGGTTTGTTTATAGCATTATTCTTTCTAAAATATCCCAGATTTTCAATTTAATTAGGAGCAAAACTATTCACTCATTAATAAAATTACGAAATACTGAATAGGATTAGAAGCGCTGACAAGTGTCATCGTAACTTACTTCTTTCCTCTCCTATATGCTCGTACGCCTCCTAAGAAGATCCTTCAAATTGAATCATTGAATGCAACTATTTTCTGATATTTTTTCAGTAGCAACAAAGTCAAAAGGGAAAGAAACGGAAGTGATTTAATTTCAACCCCAAAACAAAAAAGAAGTTGGTGTTAAAACTATTGAATTAAACGTTAATGTGGGAAAAGAAAATTATTTTTTTTCTTTTTTGGTGCAATAAGTGAAAAAGGATTAATATGAGAAAGTAAAAACAACAGAAATAAACTTTCATGAAGGCATTTATAAGACATGACCTTGCAAAAAAAGAAAAAAAAAATCACATTGGTATGTAATTAAGGGTTCAAAGGGTGTCTCCTCTTCCTAGTTTGAAGTCATTTACAAAGTAATCCCTCAACTTTTAATCTTATATTTGACTTTTCTCAAACAAGATTTCATTTGAGATCAAGTTCTTTCGTAATTTTATTAGGTGTTATTCATAAAGTAATGAGATTTTGTACGTGAAATGCACATTACTACTACAGGAAAAAATAATCATGGTTCTTTTATTACTCGTATAATAATATGAGAAAGAAGAAATAAAATTAAATACGTAGTATATTGATAGAGCACCAAGCTACCTGGAAAAGGTGGGAAAGTTCAAGAACCAGGGATGCCAGGCAAAGTACATGAAAGTAACAGAAGAGAACTGGCAGTATTCTACGGACATAGACTATCACTTTGATCCCATATAACAATAAAAGAACGAAGACTTACCAAAGTTTAGAGAGAAAGTGACACTTATCCAGCCTAATTAAGATTCATCATACAATTTTTCCTAAAATTAGACCATAAACTCATTACCTGTGAAATAGCAATCAGTGGTTAAGAGTAGATTATACATATTGAAGAAAAGGAAAAGGCAGTGTTTAAGGCTGATGTTAGAAACCTCACTTCTCCTCTATCATATTGAAGTAAAAGCAAGCAAGCCAAAAAAAGAAAAGAAGAAGAAGCAATGCAAGCAAGCGACCTCTCCTCAATCCAATACCAGTTGGCTAGTTGTCTACTAATAATAAAATTCTCATTTTGTCATATTATAAATCTGCGCTTCAACAAAGGTATTATTCATATGGATGGTGAGTAAATGCAATTGAACAAGGAAGGATTTGTTTTTTATTGAAGAAAATTACCATTCCCATCATGACCAGAGGGCTGGGGGAGGCATTGGAGCACATCAAGACCCTAACTTAAAATCCAAATTAACATGGAAGGAAGTGAAGCATTTGTTTAATCTTGAAACTAAAATCACACAATTATAAAGATAAACGAGGAAAATAATGATCGGGGCAGGAGAATATCAATATATGTAAGAAAATTTGGAGGCTTCGTATACAGACAGAAAGTTTGGATCCTTGACAAGGTTAAATCTTATGCTGGCAACACAGGAGGTTGGCTAGAATATATGGACAGATAAAAACCTAGGGGAAGACTGGCTATTGATGGTAAAACAAATTGGAAAAACTTTGTTTATGATGTAAACCTTCTTCGAAAAAAAAAAAAACTAGTTCTGGTTTCTATGACAATTGATATACTGAAAATATAATTACAATTGATGAGTACAAATCAGGCAATTATATCAATATAGTACAAAACAAAGACAATGAATTAAGAGACCTTCTGACTACAGAACTATTTGCTCATGCATCAATATACGATATGAGTAGTTGTAATCAATCTATTTATCAAAGGATACATATAGGTAGTACTATATTAGCTCAGGGGTTTTGAAGTTTCAGAATTTTCCGTTGAATTTTCTGAAAAATGAAGGCCTTACCTTATTCAGTCGTCTATGCCCTATATTTTATGGCACGTCCTTATAGTAAGTTGTGGTTTCTGGATGTACAGAGGATAGCAAAAACAACTTCTATAATATCAGTGGCTTTGGTCAATAATGGCGGCATAAGTATAGATCATTTTGTTTTAGAAGGAAACATAGTAACTATAAATACAAGCATGTGTGTGTTTAAAACAATATAAATTAATCAAGTTTCATACATAGGTAGTATTAAGATGATCTCACATATGGATGTGTCTATAGTCCTTGAATTTTTTTTTTGAATTTGCAATAAGTAGCGGCAACTGACATGGTCAAAACCTTCATATCATCAGTACCAATTTCTCCCTAAACTCCTCTCTCCTTTTCCTTTCCCTCAAGAAATAATATTTTGCTTGCAGATATCAAAAGATTCTATTGTACATCCATTCCAGCCATTCTCTTCTTTTTTCAATTTTGTTGTGTTCAGAAGAAACCTTAGTTAATGAATCCTAGGTTGATCAATGAGATCATAGGTGACATATATAACAAAGTAGGGAAAATAATAAGAAAATGAAAAGGAGAAGAACCTCGTGTTTGAGTACTCAAAAAGCTTGCCAGTTGCAGAAAACACCGTGAGAGCAATCTCAGCATCACATAGAGTTGAGAGCTCATAAGCTTTCTTGAAAAGCCCTCTTCTCCTCTTTGAGAAAGTAACTTGCCTTGCAGCTGTGTTGTCGATCTTCTTGATCTGGATTTTCTTTCGAGTCATCTTCACCATGTAAAAACACTTCAACTCACCCTTCATGCAAAATCAACCAAGATAAGTCATCACATATATAATGATCAAAATAGAATCCCTAAGAGACGGAGAGAGACCGAGCACAAAAACCACAGACCCTTTGTTATATGCTCTTTAATAGAGAACAGTATCAATGTTTACAGACAGAAAAATCAATACCCTTTACATAAAATGAGAAAAAGCATCCATCATGCATGCTTAAAAAGTATATTTACAGGGAAATAAAATGTTTTCTGACTGGCATATACGCACACATGAATTACATATTTTCAAAGACTTGAACAGAAAAGGGAGGAGAAGAAAGAGTGATGAATTTGACGAAATAAAGAAATCTGGATCACCCCCTTACCCAAAGAAGTCCTTTCATAAGGAAGAATATCAATTGAAGATCTGGAGTTACGTCAATGTACAATAGTGGATCTTGATTGCAAGAAATCAAGGAGGGATCTTCGGTCACAGAAAATCAACCCACAAAAGAGAGGGAGAGAGAGATAAAGGTACAATTATAACACAGAGAGGAAAATTAATTGAAGAAAGCAAGCGTCTACTGACTGCTTCAAACAACTGTACTAAGAGAGTTTGCTTATTATGGAAAATCATGAAAAAATTATCTTGCTTCATAAAAGTGGAAACAAATTTTAATAAAAAGAAAATGAAGAAAAAATCAGGTACACCAGTGAGAGAATATTCCTGTAAATAGAAATGCATAGAATCCCCCTCTGTGATAAGGTTAGGGAAAGAAAACTACAAAAAACATTTAAGAGCCGCAAGGAGCAAACCTTTTCCAAATCAAGCCAAGAATCTTGAACTGGGTATAAAACACAGCAGCAGCAGCAGCAGTAATAATAAACAACACATAATCTAAAACAACCCTAGCTAAAAATTTAAAACATACAAGGTAATCTTTTAAGAGAATCAAGGTGGTGAAGAAGGAGAGTAACCTACCAATAATTCAAGCAGTCATGGAGCTATGCAAGAAGGATGTGAGCTTGCAAGGATTGGTTAGAAGTCTTTTGTTTCAGTTCTTCTTAACTATTTCTATCCTGTCTTCTTCTGGTGCAGCGACGCTTCACAGAAATCAACGTCAAGTCCGTACACCGATGGCATTTAGAGAGAGGTAGGTGAGAAAAAATTTTAACCAGGAGATCTTGACCTAGCTCGCAGGAAAAAGAAAGATACTTTTTATAGCCAAACAAGAAGTCACAGTCTGCAATTTTCTCAAAATATTTACTATTATTGAAAAAAGAACTTAGGGAAATTTATATTAATTACTAGTTGCTGTATTTATTATTTATTTATTTTCATTTGAGTAAGGTCATAAGGTTGTTGTCGAGCTATAAAAGGCCAGATTCAATTCCAGGGGGGGACCTTTATCTTATTTTTTATTGTTTTAACATCAAAGTTTATTTTATACGGTGAGATTTGCTCTCCGTACAAATAGCCATGCTGCTGTCTATTGGTTAGCCGTTGTCCCCTCGTACCAATGTTGTCTCTCCAGCTTATCTCCACAGACAGGATAGTACAAGGTAATTGCGACCCTAGCTACAGGTAGTGGAACACGTCATTCTATCTTTTTACGTAACAAGCTACCAATATACTGTTAAAAAACAAAATTACTCCACGGCTACAAATATAGATAAAGGCCATTTGTTTCTTGAAAAATAATATTTGAGATATTATTTTTTTATTTTTTTTATTTTTTTATTATATTTTTTAGTCAATAAAAATACTTTTCGATTAATAAAAAATATTTTTTAGTCAACAGAAAACACTTTATGATTAATAAAAATATTTTTTAATAAAAAAAATAGCTTAGTTTTTTAAAAAAATATTTTTCTTTTCAACTATGTTTATTTTTCAGAAAGTGATTTCAGAAAAATACTTTCCAAACTTTCTTATATTTATTTGCTGTTAGAAAAGTTAATGAATGAAAAACAATTTCCAGTAAAACACAAATTTAACTTTATTTTCAGGAAGGTGTTTTCCTGAAAAATTTGGGAGGAAAACACTTTACGGAAATTATAAAAAATTTAGAAATATTATTATTTGCTGATTATATCAAATTTGATCCTTAAACTTTTGATTGTTATATATATTTTATTTTGAATATTTATTTTTTAATTTCATTTCTTAAAATTTAATTTTTATATTAACTTTGGTTCTTATTTTTATAATTGGTATTTTTTTTCTCCTATTATTTTTTTATTGAATTTTTTTCTATCAAATTTGATCCTTATTCTTTTGATTGTTATTTATCTTACATGAAATACTTTATAAAATGTTAATTATTATTATTTTAATTTCTTTATTTTTTTTAGATTTGATCTTTATTATTTTGATTATTATTTATTTTATTTGAGATAATTTATGAATTTTTTTTCAATTTTATTATTATTCAACTTTTTAATTTGCAAGATTTATTTCTTATTATTTTAACAAATTTGAGAAAAATAAAATATTAATAAATTATTTTTCAGTTTATTTTCCATAACATAACCAAATACTGAAAAATATTTTCTAGTTCATTTTTCATAACACTACTAAACATCAGAAAATACTTTACTTTTTAGAAATTTATTTTTTTTGGAATTTACTTTTCTCGGGCATAGCTATAGTTTTTTAAATAAAAAAAATTATCAATAAATACTATATTATATAAACATGTATTAGAAATTAATTTGAAATAAATATACCAACTAGAAAAATTAATTTTAAAATAAAAAAATTACATTATGATTTTTTTTAAGTTTTTATAATAACAAAATTCAGTTAAGTTATATAATTATAAATTTTTTATATAAAATTTATAATAAAATACAAATCAATTCATCAAAATTTATTTTACACCTCGTTACCGTGTAGCATGTAGCATGTTGTGCATGATGCATGAATATGGATATTCTAAATTTATCATAACAAATCATTCATAAAAATAAAATATAATTGTTTTTTCTTCTTTTTTTTAAGAAAAAACCAATATGTACCGATTAAAATTAGGTTTGTATGTACGTGTTAATTCTTCTCCAGCAAAACACAAATTATATGAAAAAAAACAAAGAAGAGGAGAAACACAAATAAAATATAAACTATTAATCATTTGTCATGATTATTTTGTACGAAAGCACAAGGAAACTAACATCATAAAAATGACCAATCTCAAGCTAAAACAATTTTAATTCGGCAAATATCAATCTTTACCTGCTACAACAATTTAAATATTTGCTTTTTTATCTCGTGAAAAAAATTTAATACATTATAATCAATTCAATTGAAAATTATATAACTTTTAATTAATTCAAAACAATCATATAAATGTATAATATTCAAAATCTTGCAGTCTAATCCACTACTATTCATATTTAATTGATTCAAAATATTATATATATTAAAATCTCTAAATTATTATAAATTCTAATATTTTTAATAATTAATTATATAAAAAAACTAAAATTAAATAATAGAAAATATAAAAACATTTACCTAAAGTTGTTTAACTGAACTTGAAAAAAAAAAAGTTGTGTAAGGAACACAGCAGCTAAAAAAGAGAGTAGAAAAGCTCTTGAATAATTAGCGGAGAAAAAAGAAAGGGAAAGGAAAAAGTTTGGGGAAATGAGAAATGAGTCGGGGTGCTGCACATATATTATATATATCAGTTATTATATTAAGACACGAGTCAGCGATAATAACTATGTGTGTCAACCCCTCACCATATTACTATATTAATATTTTAATATAAAAAATATTTAAAAAAAATTAAGGGGACAATTTTCCCTTTTCAGTCCTACATGGCTCCACCATTGCCCAGCACATTACTGGTTTGGTTTTAAGATTTTCTAAAGTTTACAATATGTAATAATATAAACAATATTAATAATGGTAAAACAGGGATAATACATCATGGCGAGTAGGTAATAGTCACTATAATAATGAAGTGATATGATAAAAGTTATAATAGTTACTGCACGATGATACAAATAATATGAAATCAATGACATGATGGATGGAGATCTGATAGAATGTTGCAATATGCAGTGGAGTGATGATTGGGTGATTGAAGTAGTTAATAATATTATAAGTTAAATTTACAAAATATTTTATAAATTAAATTATTTTTTAATAAATTAATTATAAAATATTTTATATCAATCAAAAAATTTATTACGTAAAACAAATATAGAGAAGGTTGTCAAGAACATCTTACCTAATAATAGCCCTCAAATACCTTATCAAAGTGTAAAATATATATATATATATATATATACACACGAGGTTAAGAAAAAACATTGAAATTAATTGGCTTGCATACGTGGTAATTAAGTAGGTTTACACATTGTTTATGACATGACCTGAATTTTAGATTTATAATTGATTAATATATAAAATTTTTAAAAAGTTTTATATTTATATAAATCTAAATTTACATATAAATTTAGTTTTTAAATTTAATTAAAATTCAACGTAACACTAATAATAAAATCTTGAATTATCTCCTTTTAAATTTAAAAAGAATCAATGAGAAATAAATTTCTCGTGAATATATACCACCATAAATTTAAAAAAATCAAATTTATTTTTTAATTAGCAATTTGGTAATCAAAGGAGATGTTATGAGAATCAAATTATATATATATATATTGTAATAAAATTTGATTGAAAAACAAAATTAATTTTGATTCATAAAATTACTTTTCCGAGAGTACACACCAATCAAAAGTTTTTCTTGCTGGCTTGCCATCTGCCTCTGATTTCAAAATTCTGACAGATAGAAAAAACAGTAAATGAAGAGCAAAGATCTCCTTTAATTTGTTCCATTATTTTTGGGGCTGTCCAAACAATAAAAACCCGTATGGGTAACCTTTTCTCGGAACTTGGGAGTAGGGAGGCTCCTCCCCGACGGTAGATCATAAATTATTTTTAATTACGAGAAACAAGGAGATAATATATAGAAAAACGAGTAAATTTTTCATATTTAATACACAAACACTCAATATTATGATTGTCATGCTAAATTACGTTTTCAACTGCTTTTGGTGGTCTCTCATTTTTCCTGTCGTTGTTTAATATTCAGTTTCAAGGGTTCCCAGATGCTCCTGTGTGTGGAACAACATCTGGATTTCCGTATGGTTTTCGCGGCAATCATACACACCGCTTCCCACCTGCAACTACTCGAGGGCAGCAGGGCGATAATGTTTTGAAAAATCTCTTCTTTATTTATTTATTAATATAAATATATAGTAAATTTGTATATATCTTGATTCTGTGAAGCCAAACCATCTTAGTCAAAAATGGTGGGAGAAGGTGTAACCATCCTTAGTCAAAAATGGTGGGAGAAGGTGTAGTCATCCTTTTACACCTTAGTCAAAAATTGTATGCACCAAATTGATGTTATTTGCCTAACTCCTTGTCTTTTGCATGGATACTTGCCTATAAATAGGCAATGCATCCAAGCATAAGACATATCACAAGAAGAGAGTAATCCCACAAAATTGTGAGGTATTTGTGAGATAGTAAGTGAGGTGTTTTCTCCTAATAATAGAGAGATTTTGTTATTCTCCTATTAATAGAGAGAAATTGTATTCCCACATTACTTAGTAAAATTCTTCTATACTTACCCGTGGAAGTAGCCAAATTGGGTGAACCACGTAAATTATTGTGTGTCGTTTCTCATTTTATCTTGTCCCTTACCTTTTGTCTTGTCGAGTTTGCATGTCAGCATCCTAACAGTGGTATCAAAGCATCCTGGTTGGTGTTGTTAATACACAAAAGTTATTTGTGTATACGGTTACTATTCATATATATTACTGTTGGCGTATATAGAAAGTCAGTGCGGTGATTAAATACAGTCTAGGAAGTTCTGTCTAAGGAGATTGGGTTTTAAGCGGGACCGTTTGTGACCCCTCCAATCTTTCCTGGGAACTTACTTAGTGAAGTATTATTCACACGATACTATTTCTATATACGTTACAGAACTGTGAAACGGTGATAGTTGAATAGATCTTGGTGAATACAATGGCAGCAAAGTACGAGATTGAGAGGTTTAATGGGAGCAATTTCTCACTGTGGAAAATGAGAATCAAGGCAATCTTAAGGAAAGACAATTGCTTGGCAGCAATTGGGGATCGACCCGCAAAGATCACTGATGATACAAAATGGAATGAGATGGATGGCAATGCTATTGCTAACATACATTTAGCATTAGCCGATGAAGTATTATCAAGTGTGGCGGAGAAGAAAACAGCTAAGGAGATATGGGAGACTCTAACAAAGCTATACGAGTCCAAGTCTTTGCACAATAAGATTTTCTTAAAGCGGAGACTTTATACCCTTCGAATGGCAGAAACCACGTCGGTGACTGACCACATCAACACAATAAGAACTCTATTTTCACAACTCACTACATTGGGTCAGCAAATAGAGGAAAATGAACGTGCAGAGCTTTTACTTCAAAGTCTTCCTGATTCGTATGATCAACTCATTATCAACTTGACAAATAATATCCTCTCAGATTATCTAGTCTTCGATGATGTTGCAGCCGCTATCTTGGAAGAAGAAAATAGGCGCAAAAACAAAGGAGACAGAAACAGTTTAAACCAAGCAGAGGCATTATTGGTGTCAAGGGGAAGATCAATAGAGCGTGGCTCTAGTGGGAGTCAAAGGCAAGGGAGGTCCAAATCAAGAAGTAAGAAGGCTGTGAAATGCTACAATTGTGGCAAAAAGGGGCACTTTAAAAAGGATTGTTGGTTTAAAAAGGGTATAGAGAATGTTGTAGAGTCATCAAAATCTCAAGGATGTGTTGCGAGCACCTCAGAAGATGGAGAGATTTTATATAGTGAAGCAGCAACAATCTCTACAGATAAAGAAGAGCTCACTGAGGTCTGGCTAATGGATTCAGGAGCAACATGGCATATGACTCCTAATCGAGATTGGTTCCATACATATAAACCTATCTCTGGAGGCAAAGTGTTCATGGGTGATAATCATGTTTTAGAGATTGCCGGCATTGGCACCATCAAATTGAAGATGAATAATGGCTTAATTCGTACTATTTCAGAAGTACGACACGTGAAAGACTTAAAGAAGAATCTTTTGTCTATAGGACAATTTGATAGTCTTGGCTGTAAGATCCAAACAGACAATGGAATCATGAAAATCATCAAAGGAGCGCTGGTGGTTTTAAAGGCAAGAAAAACAGTTGCAAATGTATTTGCATTAATGGGAGAAACACATCATGAGGTAGAAGTGTCAATCGCATCAGCCAGTTCTACAGAAGAGAAAACAATGATGTGGCATCAAAAACTAGGTCACATGTCAGAAAAAGGTTTAAAGGTTCTCTCTGATCAGAAGTTACTCCCTGGGCTTACAAAGGTTACTTTACCTTTTTGTGAGCACTGTGTTACAAGTAAACAACACAGGTTGAAGTTTGGCACATCAACAACTAAGAGCAAATGCATCTTAGACCTGATTCACTCTGATGTTTGGCAAGCACCGGTTGTATCCTTGGGAGGAGCAAGATACTTTGTATCATTCATGGATGACTTCTCCAGGAGATGTTGGGTGTATCCAATTAGAAGGAAGGCAGATGTGCTTACAATCTTTAAAATTTTCAAAGTGCGGGTAGAACTTGAATCTGAAAAGAAGATCACGTGTTTGAGGACTGACAATGGAGGAGAATATACCAGTGATGAATTTGATAACTTCTGTCAACATGAAGGTATCAAAAGGCAGTTCACAACGGCATACACTCCACAACAAAATGGAGTGGCAGAGCGGATGAACAGAACTCTATTAGAAAGAACAAGAGCAATGTTGAAGGCTGCAGGTCTAAGAAAGTCATTCTGGGCAGAAGCAGTCAATACCGCCTGTTATGTGATAAATCGATCTCCATCAACTGCAATTGAGTTGAAGACACCGATGGAGATGTGGACTGGAAAACCAGCTGATTATTCTCGATTGCATATATTTGGAAGTCCTGTGTACGTGATGTACAATACACAAGAAGTTAGCAAGCTGGATTCAAAATCCAGAAAATGTGTATTATTGGGATATGCTGATGGAGTGAAGGGGTATCGCTTGTGGGATCCCACTGCCCACAAGGTAGTTATCAGCAAAGATGTCATATTTGCAGAAGGTAAAATGCAAATGGAAGAACATAATAGCATTCTAAGGGAGACTACAGCAGTCCATGTGGAAAATACTCAGAATCATACTTCTTCTGAAGTTGTACCAGAGCATGAAGAGCAAGAACAAATAGAGTCTGAAACTCCTGAAGTTCGGCGGTCGACTCGTGAAAGAAGACCACCGGCTTGGCACTCAGAATATGTTACTGAAAGTAACATTGCATACTGTCTTCTAACAGAGGATGGAGAGCCATCAACTTTCCATGAGGCTATCAAAAGCACAGATGTATCTATGTGGATGACAGCAATGCAAGAGGAGATTGAAGCTCTGCACAAGAATAATACTTGGGATCTTGTTCCGCTACCACAAGGAAGAAAGACCATTGGCAACAAATGGGTTTACAAGATAAAACGTGATGGCAATGATCAAGTGGAGCGGTATCGTGCAAGATTGGTGGTGAAAGGATATGCTCAGAAAGAAGGAATAGACTTCAATGAGATATTTTCTCCGGTGGTACGACTTACGACAATTAGAGTAGTCTTGGCAATGTGTGCTATATTTGATCTTCACTTGGAGCAGTTAGATGTGAAAACTGCATTTCTTCATGGAGAACTTGAAGAAGAAATTTATATGCTCCAACCAGAGGGTTTTGCTGAAACAGGCAAGGAGAACTTGGTTTGTAGGTTGAACAAATCTCTATACGGTCTCAAGCAGGCGCCAAGGTGTTGGTACAAGAGATTTGATTCCTTCATAATTAGCCTTGGGTACAACAGACTTAGTTCAGACCATTGTACGTATTACAAGAGGTTTGAAGAAGATTTCATCATTTTGTTGTTGTACGTGGATGATATGTTGGTGATAGGCCCCAACAAAGATCGAGTCCAAGAATTGAAGGCACAGTTGGCTAGGGAGTTTGATATGAAGGACTTGGGACCAGCAAACAAGATTCTAGGGATGCAAATTTACCGAGACAGAAGTAAGAGGAAGATTTGGCTTTCTCAAAAGAATTATTTAAAGAAGATCTTGCGACGCTTCAACATGCAAGATTGTAAGCCAATTTCCACCCCACTTCCTATTAACTTCAAATTATCCTCAAGTATGTCTCCTAGCAATGAAGCAGAGAGGATGGAGATGTCTCGAGTACCGTATGCATCAGCAGTGGGAAGTTTAATGTTTGCCATGATATGTACAAGACCAGACATTGCACAAGCAGTGGGAGCAGTTAGTCGATACATGGCAAATCCTGGTAGAGAGCATTGGAATACTATTAAGAGGATCTTGAGATATATCAAGGGTACCTCAGATGCTGCATTATGTTATGGAGGATCAGAATTTACTATCAGAGGATATGTTGATTCTGATTTTGCTGGTGACCTTGAGAAAAGGAAGTCTACTACAGGCTATGTGTTCATAATTGCAGGAGGAGCTGTGAGCTGGATTTCTAAACTACAAACTGTTGTAGCGTTATCCACAACAGAAGCTGAGTACATGGCAGCTACACAAGCTTGTAAAGAAGCAATATGGATGAAGAAACTTATGGAGGAGCTCAGGCACAAACAAGAGAATATTCTTTTGTATTGTGATAGTCAAAGTGCCTTGCATATTGCAAGGAATCTAGCGTTTCATTCAAGAACAAAACACATAGATGTTCAGTATCACTTTGTTCGTGAAGTGGTGGAAGATGGAAGTGTAGATTTTCAGAAGATTCACACAAAGGAAAACCCAGTAGATGCTTTGACGAAACCGGTCAACACTGATAAGTATATATGGTGCAGATCCTCTTACGGCATAACAGAAATGTAAGCAGCATACAGATGGCAAGTATAGAAAGGATAAAAGAAGCACAAATGATCAAGTGTGAAGACTTGATTAAATCATCAAAGTCTTCAAGTGGGAGAATGTGAAGCCAAACCACCTTAGTCAAAAATGGTGGGAGAAGGGGTAGCCATCCTTAGTCAAAAATGGTGGGAGAAGGTGTAGTCATCCTTTTACACCTTAGTCAAAAATTGTATGCACCAAATTGATGTTATTTGCCTAACTCCTTGTCTTTTGCATGGATACTTGCCTATAAATAAGCAATGCATCCAAGCATAAGACATATCACAAGAAGAGAGTAATCCCACAAAATTGTGAGGTATTTGTGAGATAGTAAATGAGGTGTTTTCTCCTAATAATAGAGAGATTTTGTTATTCTCCTATTAATAGAGAGAAGTTGTATTCCCACATTACTTAGTAAAATTCTTCTATACTTACCCGTGGAAGTAGCCAAATTGGGTGAACCACGTAAATTATTGTGTGTCGTTTATCATTTTATCTTGTCCCTTACCTTTTGTCTTGTCGAGTTTGCATGTGAGCATCCTAACAGATTCATCCTATAATCATTGAAATCAATAATTATATAAGTTTTTAATAATTTTAAAAAAACTTATAACCATTAAAAAGCAAACTCATGAACTTTCAGTTAAACTCAGGTTAAAATAATCCTTCTTTTTTATCGGATTCTTGGTGGTCCTCGCTCTGCTTTGGTGGTGAATCAATGAATTGCTTAGAACTTCGACTGATATTGTCACTTCGAATTGTCCCTGTTGTATCTGTTTATGCATCATCTCCGCTTGTTTTACTTAGATAATTCTGTGATGATTAAAATCCTTTCGAGGGAGTTTTATGTTTTCCACAACGACTCGCGATCATGGAACATGATTAATTAATCTCGAGGAGCTAATTTCTTGTTCTTCTATCTGCTCTTAATTATTATACATTGGTATTTGAATAGCGTGCATTGCGTTGCAATTGATTGAAGCTGCTTCTGCCAGCTCTTATGAGTAAAATTAGGCTGGCTCTTAATGTGAAGTAATGGAGTTCTAGATGAAGTGTCAGGAAAGTTCAGACTTTTAGATTGATCTATGTTTCTCTTCTGTGTTTCCAGAGATTTAATGGCCAGAAAAAGCCGAGATGATTTCGTATTGTTATTATGCTCCTATTTCTATTTTAGTCAGTAACTAGTGTTTTTCTAATTTTAATTTGTTTATCTCAAAAAAATTGGCAAATGTCCATAATCTGCTTTACTTAATTTTTTATACAACACTACTGAGACACAATTATGTCAGACAACTAGTTTATATATATATATATATATATAT
>SRLM01000342.1:894585-924127 GCA_015708895.1 Populus ilicifolia
GTATAATACCTACGATGATAATATTTTTTTAAAAAAATCTTTTATCCTCTTAGTAAAAATCCTAGCTTTGTTGTTGTTTTTTAGAATAATATAAATTATATATTGAAGTTTTATTTAACAATATAAAATTTTAGATTAAAATAATTTTTTAATATGATATCAGAATTTTAACAACTAAATAATCACGAGTTTGATTTTTATCACCCTTATTCTCTATCTAATTAAAATCTAACTAATAGCATAAAATAATACTGATTATTGTTATAAAATAATATAAATTATATCTCGAAACTTCACTTGGCAATTTAAGTTATTAGATAAAGGTGATTTTCTGATATGATATCAAAGTCTCTAATAACCAAGTAGTTATGAATTCAAATATCATTATTTTTATTTATTTGATAAAAATTTAACACAATGTAGTATAAAATTATGCAAAATTTAAAATTAAAAATGCTTTTATTTTATAAATAAATTAAAAAAATAATATAAATTATATTTTTAAATCCCATTTTAACATTGAGATGAGTTTGTTTTTAGAACTATAAAGAATCTAACAATTGCTAAGGCATTACATTCGCTCGAAAGCAAGGAATGCGATTCCTTCTAAAACGATGAGAATCATAATCCAACGACAAGAAAATGTGTTTTAAGTTTAAGTTATCCTATCATTAATATTCATTGAAACGGTATAATCCTTAATTATTACTAACAATAACATAATTTATTTATACATTATGTCTCTAAGCGTTCAAAAATATTTAGTTAATATTTATTGTGCTTGATGGTTATAATTTTATCAAGTCAAAATTGTATGTTGTTTTATAAAAAAAATTATTTTTTAATATACCAAAAATATAAATATTTAGTTTCATCAATTTCAATATATTAGCTTTCAATACTAGTGACATGTACTTTTATTGTGCAATGTGTAAACAAAAGACAAATATTAATTACTAATATTTTTTAATTTAGATTTCGTGAATTTTTAAGGCTAAAATAGTATTAAAAAAATTCATGAATTTTCAAAGATGAACTAAACACAAGAAAGACACATTACAATAAATTTTCATTTTAACCGAACACAAATATCACATTCTCCTCAATCAATGCCAAGAAAAATCTGAAAAGCTAAAGATAAGGAGTGCAATTCCCTCCGAGAATGATGAAAATTACAATCCAAAGGCAAGGGAATATGTTTTGGACTTAAATATTATTATTGTTATTATTATTGTCCTAATATATCTTTAATTTTTACTGATAATAACACAATTATTTAGACATTTTAATAACTAATTATTTTACTCTATAATTATAATTCTATCAATTTAATTTTATATTTTTAAATTTTTAGTTGAATCCATTTCAATATATTAGTTTTCGAAAGTAGTAATATCTAATTTTATGTGGATAATATTTAAATGTAAGTTTTAATGTTAAATAGTAAATTTGTTTAAATTCTCCAATTTTTTAACTAAATAAACAAGAATGTTAATATCATAATGTTTTTGTTCCTTTTTCACATCAATCTAGTCAGGCCAGGGGTTGGATGTTAACAATTAGTGGGTTAGGTAAAGATTTCAATTAGTGGGGGAGGTAAAGAGATTGTCCGGTTTATCTAGCATCAATGCACAAATAAGGACCTAATTGAAATCATAAAAGGAGTTCAGGGATAGTTATGAAACAATACATCTGTTTGTTCTCGAGGCATAAAGATCGAACCAGAAGCCACGTTCCACTCGGCTGCAAAAGCATCGGTGCCTGCAAAACGATGTCACATCTGTAGAGTCAACAAAAAGCATGGAAAAACAAGGAATTTTCTCCTAGCTTTATGTTATGCTCCATGGAACCCTAGTCTATTCATACCTTTGCTTGGTCAACGCATGTTGTAGCCATTCATAAATCAACTAGCATCGCTTTAAAAGCTTGATTTCTAAATTATTCCAAAGGGATGTATCTTCAAAAGTTCGATTCTATCACACATAAAAAAAAATATTTTTTATTTTTAAAATTATTTTTAATATCAATATATCAAAATAAAAATAAAATAATTTAAAACTAAAAATATAAAATTTTCTTCTAGCTTTTTGTTATGCAAGGGAACCTCAGTCTATTCCATACCATTACTTGGTCACCGCATGTAGTAGCCATTGATAAATCAGCTAGCATCGTTTTAAAAGTTTCATTCCTAAACTATTTTAAAGGAATGCATTTTCAAAAGGTTTATTTTATCTCTCACATATACACACACAAGTATTTAGGATATGTTTAAAAATATAATAAATATTAAATAAATATTAAAATTAGAATAAAATTTTTTATCTAATGTTTTAGTCAGTAAAAATTCTAACTGGTCTCATAAATAGGATACGAAGATTGATTGAGTAAAGAGAAAATATTAGCATCCTAAACACGTCTTATATAAAGTAAGCTATATTATCTTGTTTGATAAAATCTAAGGTCGTGTTGTGATGTCTAATTGTTGATTTGTTTAAGGTTTACAAAATATTTCTTTGTAAAAAGATCCTTATCTTATCAGGTAAAAATCTAATTATTCTATGTCATTAAAAAAATATTTTTTTTTAATATCAAGAATATATTTTACATAGAAATTCATAATCCCTGATACTAAAACAAAACAAAACATTTTTGTTCTTAAAATTTTGGTAAATATTCTTTTGACTTTAATAAATTAGTTATTAAAATCAAAATATATGTTAAAACATTATTTTTTGGTGCATGAAAAACACAATATGACTTTTTTAGTTTTGAGACAATTGACCATATGCATAAAAAATATTCAAATTTTTTGTGTATTTTTAATATTGAATTTGTATTTTTATATCATAAAAATACTACCCAATATTAATCAAAATAACATACAAATTACATGAACAAAACTCTAAAAATTAAAAACAAATATTTTTGAAATGGGCTAGTCAGGCCTAAATGCACAAGCTGGGCCGAACTTGGCCTAGCAAAAGAGGTTGGGCTTAACCCGACCTATGTGAATAGTGGGTCTCTCCATTGTTCACACGCAATGTGATTAGTGGAGAGAAAAGAGTAGAAGCAGAAGATGAAGGTAAGGGAGGAGAGAGAAGTAAGCTGACCTCTGATAACGTTAAAGCTGTGCTGATGTCTGCGGCTACGCTGTTGTCGCGATGGAGGGACTGCAGTGGCTAGTGGTGGTTTGTTTTTTTCACCTCTCTCTTTCCTTTATTTTTTTGCTCCTCTCTGCTTTTTTTGCTCTTTAGTCTCTTTTTTTCTCCGTTGTCCTCTCCCCTCTTATTCCTTTGTCATTCTATTCTCTCCCTTCCCTTCGTTCTCAACAAGGGAGGGACATTGCTGGGACCGCTACTGTGTTGCCACCCCTCCACAACCCATCTAACACGTGTAAAGTCGTCTGCAAGTAAGTGCCTTTTTAAAAAGGAGGTGAAGTCTTTTTGAAGGGGAAGAAGACGATGACAGAGGAAGAAAAAAAATCTTCTTCTTCCCTTATTCTGCATATCTAGGGGATGAAGATGATGATGTTGTTCAAAATAACACCATTTCAAGCTCTCTCTTTTTAACAGTACATAAAACAACATTATTTTGGACAAAACACACCATTTCATTTAAAAGGAAAAGACAACAAAATGTCTTAAATTTTACATTGATCCTTAATTTGTAATTTTTTCAATCAAGTTCTAAACTATAATTATAATTTAAAAATAAATGCAATTGCATCCCTGCCAAAAATCCAACAGCAGTCCAAAAGTTAGCCACCTTTTCACTCTGGCTTTTAGTCTTGACTTTACATATTTTGACCCTTAATTGATCAATATACTTCTAATTTATTTAATTAGGCCCTTAATCCAATTTTAATTATTTACACACCTTTTTTATTTTGATAATTGGTTTTGAATTTCTTTAATTAAGTCTCTAATTGGCAATCAAATTTCAATATTTATATAATTAAGCCTTCATATGTCCAAATTAACTTTTAAAAATTATAATTTAACCCTAGAACTTTAATTTCTTCCAATTAAAGCCCAAATTGACTCCAAAATCAATTTTTCTTGTAATCAAACTCTCTATAAATTCAATTAAACCTTTAATAAAATTTAATCAAGTCTATAAACATCTGATTTTAGACTTTTCTTTCTCAAATTGAATTTTTTTCAACAATGCTCTCATCAGTCAATAAAATACTGTCAAATTTTAATCTTTGTATTTTTGGACCTCCTCAACCAATTTTTGACTATTTTTTAAGGCGCGCTAGCATCCTTTTTCATTATTATATTTTTTTGATAATATTTTTATTTTATTATTTTTTGAATTAAATGGGTATTAAAAAGTATCCAGCCTTTATTTTTATCACTTGATTATTTTTTTATTTTGATCATTGATATTGAGTTTATTTATTATTATTATTATTGCCTAGATATAAGGGTCTCATAGTGTCAAGAAAATATTATATCAAGAAATTGATGCTCAATTTTATAAAATAAAAATTAATTTTACTTATCTAAAACAATTAAGAAATTAAGGATATTGAAATGTTTCAGAAAAGCTTAGTCTTCAAATTTGAAGCTGAAACAAAAGCAAGGAAGAAATTGAATGGGTAAGAGGGGAATTAATGGCTCATGCAATGTAAGCACTACCATATAAGGAGATTCACCTTGCAATGGAGGCATATGCATCCTTCTCCAGCCTCAAAGGTGGTCTTTTGTTATGTCTCTTGAAGTTAATCATTTCTCGCAATACCTCTAAATTATATTTAAGAAGATTGTTACTGGGTAGATATGACATCCTTTAGAGCCTAGGTAGAAAATCTACCTGTGTTCATTTAATGAACAGAACCTGCCATTAGGTTATATGTATTGCCTTTGTTTTTCATTAAGACAAGCCGATTTTTGAAGTATCATGAACTCAAGACTTACGGTTAACACAATGATTATCACTCAGGAAATTGATGTTGTAGAGTTTGGATAAGAATCAAATTTTTACTTCATCAGGTAAGAGTTATAATTATGTATTACTCCTTGAAGGGCAAGTTTGTCATATAAAACAAGCTCATACGTTTAACTATTTATACTTGTAGTTTGAAATAAAGGTCCTTCAAGTCTGTTTTTCTTTAAAAGGTTAATAGTTGCTAACATCTGATAGTGTTAAAAAGGATTTGCTCAAACTTTCAATCCAGAAACATAACTTGTGGTAAGAGGCGTCTCTACTCTACCATGAACTCAACTCGTGACTTATATTGGATATCATCTATGAAGTTCTAATGTGTTCATTAATGGAAACTGTAGGAAGATGTAGGCTTTTTTTTAAAAAGTACAACATGTAACTTATGAGTTCATTTTTACAAAACTATACAGCCAAAGAACTAACATTGTCTCTGGTTTCTTTATCTAAAACATGTTCAGGAATGAATATCATGTTTTCTTTATTTCAACTGATGCTTTGAACCCATCCTAAAATATCATTTGATTTTTTTTCTTGATCATATAAAGATTGTGTCATCGACAAATCAATACGTTTTTCTTTATCACGTACACAACAGACCATGTTTTTACGTGTGTAACCCTTATATCAAATAATGTAAAAGGATATTTATTTTTTTATTTTTCTTTTGCAAAAGTGCAATTAGGGTTTATAAAAATTACACAAGTTAACCCAAAGTCTATAAAAAACATCACAGTCTTAATTTTTTTTAATACAACATCTTGAGAATATTTTTAACTTTTAGTTTTGGATGAAATGATTATAGTGTTTGGACCTTCTAGGTCAGACAAGTCATATCAACCCAGCATATATACAGTTTAATTATTTTTCTTTGATCGTATTTTATTTTTTTTCTAAAAAATAATGATATATAATTAAAATTAAAAAAGAATAGCATAATGTCACTCGTGATCATTTTTTTTCTACATGTAACCCTCAACCTCTTGATTTAGTCTTTGGTTATGATTGATAACTCTTTTAGCATTTAGTAACACATTTGTTTACCAATTAGTTTTAATAAATTCATATAGGAAGTTTTTAATTTATGTTTGAAACTTTTCTTATTTAAGAAAACTTAAAAATGCTCATGTATTTTTTTTCAATTAAAAATAACTTTTGGTCTAGCTTATAGCGAAGAGCAACACTAGGACTAGTTACATTACAAAAAAAAAACTAAGAGGCATGATAATATTTTCATTATTCACCTAGATAAAAAAAAATGGATTGTAATAGTATTCCATGGAATTTCCTCTCTTTCTTCTCTCTTAATCCTTTTGAGTTTTTCATTCTATTCCCTTAATTTTTTTTTGTTTATTTGATGTTGTGTTAATTTAGGGTTACACTTGATGGTTTGTTTTAGCTACCTAGGTTAGGGGATTTTATAATGTATAAAAAATATTTCATGGCTCAATTGATGATCAATTTGACAAAATTATATGAAATTTTATTAATTTAAAACATTATTAAAAACACTAAGCCACGTTGTGTTTTTACTGTTGGAGATGCACAGTTCAATATCTCACAAATCACTTTGCATTAGATTAATGTATTATTTTAATTTTTAATTTGATCCTTGAACTTCTTTTTTTGCAATTGAAACTCTTTTATGCCCAAATTAAAATCCAGTTGTATATTTTTTTGAAAAAATAATTAAATTGAAGGATAGATGATCAAAATAAAAAAGGGTAAGTAAAATAGGTGGTAGCTTTTAATTTCATATAAAAAAGCTAATTTTTGGTCCTCCATCTTTTTTAGTTTATAAGTGATTAATCCTTTTAGTTGTCAAAAATTTAATTTTGTTACTAAAATTCATCCCCCTCATTCTTCAATTATTTTTTTATAGTGGAGAGAGAGAGAGAGAGAGGACCTTGAAGTTCCAATAATAATTTTGACCTTAAAAACAATTAAATATGTTTCATTTTGTAAGGAGAGTTTCACCTAAATGTTTTTTTCTTTCTCCTTGCTGAGAAGGTAGATGTGACCGCATGAATATTTTTTAATTCATGTTGATTTAAGTATTTTTTTGCTATTTTTTGGGTTTTTGAGACAGAGGACAGTTTTATATAGATTATCAGGATTTTTTTTTAGATGTTTCGGATAACCTTATTTTTCTAGTGACCTCTAGTCACTTGATTCTATAAAAAGAAAAAAACATGTCATCTTCTGTCTTTTTTAAAAATAAATAAATTAGACTATTAAAGGAAAAAAAATGTAAGTAAGTTAGGCAGAAGACCTAAACACTTGGGCTATTTATTTTTTAATTCCTAGACATATTGGGTCATAAGCCCATGTGTCTTGGCATCTTTTAATCTTTTTTTTTTGTTATTTTATATTTTGATTAAAAAATCATTAAATCCAAATAAGTTCATGAGTTGGGTTACAAGTTTAACGAGTTAATATGCAATATCCGAGTTATCATTTCTTTTTTTTATTTAATTCATTTTCTATCCCAGAATTCTTTTTTTTAAAATATAATTTTATCATTGGTTATCAATGATCTTTCTTTCTTTTTCTTTTTTTAATTTGATTCAAACCTAAAAGAATACAATTTCACCATTTGTTATCGATGATCTACTTTTTGTATCTCGACCCCACGTGCCTATCATGGTTTATTTACTTTAAAACAAATGTGTCATACAAAAAATTATCATGCATTTCATTGTCATAATATTAAATGAAAAATAATCTTTGAAATAAAAAAATTATTGAATCTAATGACATGCATTATTTACTCGAGCATTTGCTTGGTTGACTGAGTTCAGTTAGGTTTTTTATTAAATATTATTTTTATTGATTTTAAACATTAATATTGAATTAATTTGGTATTGAGCTTTCCAATTTTTTTTCAAGATTATGAGTTTCACAAATCAACCCAAGTTAACTTATGTATATCAAATATTTTTCCATCACAATATTAGGTATAAATATCATTTAAATTGTGATTAAATTTTTTTTTTATTGTTTGAGGAGATTGAGACATATCATTAATGCCTATATATTTTTTTATACACTTAAAATTCTTTTTGCTCTGACCTTTTGTGTAGCATGGGCTAATAAGTTAGTAAAACTAAGGGGTATGACATTTTCATTGTTCATCAAGATAAAATAAAATAAAATTATGGATTATAATATTATTCCATCATGTCTTCTCTTTTTTTTTTTTCATTTTGGTCCCTCAATTGTTTTCATTTTACCATTGCATTTATTTAGGATTAGACTTGGTGATTTTTCTAGATAATTGTGCTAGGGGATTTTATGATGTTGAAAAAAAATTATGGCTCGATTGGTGATGGTTTCACAAAATTATATGAAATTCTATTTATTTAATTCAATTAAAGCATAGGGATCAAATTTATACAAATACACAATCACTTTTTTTTTGCTTGCATTAAGGGTTGAATTGAATGGGCATGGAAAAATATCTAGCCCTTATTTTTATCACTTGATTATTTTTTTAGTTTGATTATTTATATTGAGTTTATTTGTGATTAGATTTTTTTTTGTTGTTGTCTAGATATAAGGATCTCATGGTGTCAAGAAAATATTATATCAAGCAATCGATGCTCAATTTTACAAAATAAAAAATAATTTTACCTATCTAAAACAATTAAGGCTTGAGGGAACTTAAAATATTTCAGAATACCCTGGCCTTCAATTTGAAGAATAGCTTGGCCTTCAATTTAAAGCTGAAACAAAATTAGGGAAGAAATTGAATGGGTAATGAGGGAATTGATGGCTCATGCAATGCAAGCGCAATCATGCAAGGAGATTCGCCATGCAATGGAGGCATATGCATCCTTCTCTAGCCTCAAAAGCTTTTATCATGTCTCTTGAGTCATCTCAATAAAAGCTATAAGTTGAGGTGGCGTGTTGTGGATTATAAATGGTATGTCATCAACTTCCCACTTTTTTTTTTCTCATTTAACATTATGTTTCACGTCATGCTTTCTCAATTTTCTCTTAGAGTAATTTTTTTTCTTTTGATTTCTATTTGTTTTTTTAGCCTTTCTTATTGAATTATTTTAACAATATCATCATTCGACATTGGATTGATTAGAAATTAAACTTCATTTCTTTTATTTGTTATGTATAGAGTAATTTTAATCTTATAACTTGAGTTGTGGATTTGGAAGGTTAACATGTATTGACTTAGAACGTTTATTTTAGATGGTCTATCATTAGCATCATGTTTTCCCTTCCTTTCTGTTTTCTTTTCTCTCTTTTCACCTTAGGTTTCATGTCATTCTTCATTAATTTTTTATGTCAATTTTGGTTTTCGTTCTTTTGATTGCTATTTAATTTTTATTTATGTCAATTTTTATTTAATTGCTTTTCAATCTCATTTTTCGATATTAGATTGATTGAGAATTAAGTTTTTTAATTTTTTTCAAATTATTCTCTTTATGGAGTAATCTTAATCTCATGATTTAAAAAACGAGTTTGAACAATTATTCTAGGTTGACTTAGATCATTTCTTTTTAGAGTCCTTTTTAATTATTATTTTCTCAATTTCATCCTAAAACATTTGGTTAATTGGGAATTGATTTTTTTTTAATTTTTGAAAAAACAATTAACAAGTTATCTCAATTTTATAACCCTAGTCACAGTTTTACAAGTTAATCAAGGTTGTCTCAAGTTTTTTTTTTAATTTATCATTCTTTTAGATTAATTTTTTACAACCTTGCCCTTTAGCATTCTGGTGGTTTTGGAATTGGCTCTCTAATCCTTTTTAGTTTGCTTTTTATAGGTTTATTCTATTTTCATAACCTAAATTGTGGGTCTAACAAGTTTACTTGAATTTATTCGAATTGTTCTTATTTTATTTTATTTTTAAATTGAATTTGTTTTTTATTTTTTTCTTTGATATCAAGTTGATATAGAATTAAACTTCATAATATATTTTGATTTGTTTTTTTATAGAATTATCGAGTCATTAATTTTATAAGTTTAAATCAATTCGGTACGTTTTAATATTTAAAAAAATTAAAACACTAAATAACGAGTCACTATCTCAATATCCAGGAAGATATCTTTCAATACGCATAAGGCTATTGTGCAACTACCTTTCAAATTGTGGGACAAAACAATTCAACTGTTTTTTTTTCCTTCCTGAAACCATATAGATCGAACCTACAGCCTTCTAATTAAGGCAAGAAGCAACTTTCGACCCATCTTAAAGACCAACGGTGCCTGCAAAACGCTGATGCTTCTATTGAATCAACAAAAAGCATGAAAACCGAAGAATTTTTTCTAGCTTTCTGTGATGCTCCAAGTATATTCATTCTTTTGCTTGGTCCACACACGTAACTGTAGATAAACCAGCTAGCATCACTTGAAAACTTTGATTTTAAAATTATTCCATAGGGGCGTATGTTCAAAAAGTTGATTCTATCAGAATGCATTTAATTAATCTTTCTAAAGAAATATCAAACCTTTTATTTGCTTACCACTGCAAGATGGAAGAGGTTGGATGGTGACTTACGCACCTATTCTGGTTATGGTGGGCATGGCTAAGGGTCTAGAAATGGAATGGAACTGGATCGCTTAGAATCTTTCTTACAATTGGACACTTTCTGCTTGGGTCGTTGTTTGTTAAAGCATAATTTGGGCTACTTTATTTTTTATAAATTGGCTTTCTGGGGAACCAGTGATGTAATTTTTTGGGATTGTTTTTATATGGGCTTTTGGCAGTCTAAACCCATTTGAATATGCTAGATTGTCTTCTTCTTTCATTATTATTATTATTTATTTTCGTGGGAGCTAGTTTCATCTTTTAAAATGGTTTGTGCTGTTGATAATTTGAGATTACGACGTACAAACTCAGTACCTTGAGGTTGAATTTTTTTAATTAAAATTTCATTTTTTATTTTAAATTAATTTTTTTATATTTTTTTAATATATTATATAAAAAAAACAATTTACTGAAAGCGAGCTCATCATTAAATAACATTAAATAATTATAACGACCATGCAAATTTCACTTTCTAGTGCAAAAATATGCTAGTCCATGCCACACCTCCAAAATTGGGCCTTTTGAAGCTTTCGATTCGTTTTGAGGCGCTAGAGATGTCGCCCACTTCAACTCCAATTATATAGTTTTGGAAACTGGTTTAAAACATTTTTACAGCCAGAATAAATAAGAAATAGAAGATATACTTCAAATAATATTTTCGATAATGATTGTGTATTACCAAAAAAATATTATATGAATGACTTAATTTTTTTCAAATTTACTAAACTAACGTAGAATGAACGCCTTAAGATTAACAGGATTAACGTGTAAAATTAATTCAAGGATTCTTTACAGTCGATTTTAAAAAGAAGAATAAGACCACAATGAAGAGGATTAAAATTAAATGTTCTTTTTTATTATTTATTAAATGTTCAGTTTGGTACAGTCGATTTTAAAAAGAAGAATAACACCACAATCAAGCTAAAAATACTCTTGCTGGATGCGCCTCCATCTTTCCAATTCAAACACGAAAAGGTAACCTGCAAGAATTTTGGAGTTGCATTATATAAAAATTAACACTACCAGGAACCAGAACAATAAAGATTAACTGACAGGAATAACCTGGAAAACAGCAAGTAAATAAACTACTATGTCATTATCAGTTTGAAGTTGTTTGGATTTATGTAGTTATAAAGTGTTTGAATGAGGCGTGAAACCGCAAGAAAAAATGAGATTAAATATGATTTATTGCTTGGGCCATATTTGATGTTTGCAAGAACTAGTGAACGAAAACAGAAAATATATGCATGAATATTAGAGTAACAAGCCAACCCTAGTGTAAGAAAAGCGCAAGGGCTGTCACAGTCCTGACAAGGATCAGCTAAGCTCATGCTCCTGGTATTGTTCACCAGAGAATCTGATGACTTGTCTGGTTCGACCAAATGCCTTTGGCCTGCTGATAAATTCATCACCTGCCAAATAAAAACTGAACTCAAAATTGAGAGTGTGTGACAAGAAGGGACTGAAAATTCGTAATAGATCTCGTAGTCTCACTTCCTGCTTCAATCGCCGGTTCTCTTCTACTAATTGCCCCCCCTACAAATTAACCAAAAATAATATGGAATTGAATAGACAGTGACCATGGTAATCGTTTGATAATCCAAGAAAGTGTGGTAATAATATCAGTTTATGCTCATCATATATATGATGGTCGTGCTTGATTTTATTGATTCATGATAAAGTTTTGAATCTTAATTTATAATTTTTATGAATTTTTGCATGAATATCCTGAAAATGTTTGAAGTAAGGAATGTGACCTCGTTCTTGAGAGTATTGATCTCACTCATAATTTTACCCTCCTGAAGCAAATAGAAATTGAATCATGTGTTAGGTATTGTGCAGAGTTTTTATCGTACCTAACCACTGAATCAAGAGAAGAGAAGACTACACAAACCTTTTCTTCCACGACGCGACACAAGCTTGCTTTGATTAATTTTTCTAATTTATGTAGTTCTTCCAAGTTCAATCCTTGTAGGTCTTCTCCCCTCACGCGCCTGTCATCAATGGATCATTATATGTCTCAGCATTGCAAATAGGAATGTTCATCTATTGTCACAACAAGTATTAGTCATGTAAGTTTACCTCAGTTCACGGGTTTTCTCCGCTATTTCTTTGTTCAGCGTGGCATACACAGCACCATCAGGCTAAAAGGACAACAGAATATTGCCTTTATTTAATGCATAAACATGCTATCTTATGGAATTTAATAATGTTAGATTATTGAAATGAGATCTCCTCCTTCAACTTGGTTCAAAGTTTCTGAATCAGATTATCTAGCGTAAAGTTGCAAGCCATCATCCATTTCACGAGTTCAAACCATAAAATCAATATCACATCCTATTTCAAAATCCTGAGTTATCATTCAGAGGCTGAGGCTTATGATCTAAGTCATATGATTTGGATAGAAAACTTGAGTATGAATCACACTTATTATCTCTAATTGTTATAAAAACACTATAGCATGCAAATAGACTTATGATCTAAGTCAACACATGTTAGAGATGCAGCAAAACAAATTATACTTCTGCAACAGTAAAAACATGCACATTTGAGTGAAAGAAAAGCTAGTGTCAAATAGAATTCAACCAAAATGCTTAAGTTTTTATATGAAATTCCAAGATATAATTTATATTATTTCATAATATGTCCTTTCAAATGAAAACCCTTTAAGTTTGAAATTTGAATAGATTCATACTATTTTGTATTTAATTTTTAATAAATAAATAAGAATGATGAGATTCAAACTCATAATTGTTTGGTCATCAAGATCTTGATATCATATCAAAGAATCAATTTAACTCAAAAACTTAAAAATATTAGGTAAGGTCTCCAAATATTATTTATATTATTCTCTAACGGTTAGGAAAATAATTTGATGGAAAATAATGAGAGAACAAAGAAAAACTAGTTATAATAAAATCTAGTCATGCACTTAATATTCAATCCACCTTGGTTAGCAAGCCAAAAAGAAAAGGAATTGTTGTTTAACCTTTATTCATTTCTTCCTATGATATTAAGAGCAATCTTCATATCGGTGCAAATTCAAAAACTTGGTAAGCTAAAATATGAAAACTAATTACCTGCAGCTCAAGAGATGGCTGACCGAACATGTCGATGTTCTTTAGATGTAGATTGCGCCTTTCAAGCACTTGCCCCACGCTTAAAGAACAGAAGGTAGACCAAGTCATTTATTGAATTATTGATTATGAAGATTAGGTAAAAACTAGCTATTTGTTGTTAGAAAAATTAATTGCTAGCTACTTGGACTGTTCCAAGTATTATTTTAGAAAATACCCTCTCTTTTCTAATTATAAGTATGTTCTTTCTACAATAATAAATAGAAAAATATCAATTGAAAGGTAGCTATCTCTTGTAAATAAAATCTCAGATGATGCACAAGGCAAGGGAAAAACCCTGGCTTGAAGGAGTCATAATGGTTAAGGCAGGGTGATCATCAATATTTTTCCTTTTTTCATTATTATTTATTTATTTTGTAAGCATAGTGACAGAAGGGCTCACCAAGAGGAAAGGGTGCAAAAAATTGCAATTATTTATTTATTTATTTATGTATTACAACAGCAAACTACCAGAGCTAGAAAGAAGGGCTAGCCAAAAACTTGGAAAATCCTAAAGGGAAAACAAAGTCCAAATAGAAAATGAAGAAGATTAGACATACCGTCAACAGCAACATGAAAGACACGATTTAACTAGAATTGCGACAGCAGAAAATTGAGGATGCAGAGAGAAAGGTTATCTAGTCAGGATACATAAAACAAAGCAAGAGAGATGATAACTTAACACAGACCAAACAGCAGCATCCACACAAACGTAAGAATGATTGTTCCAGGAGCCAAACGACAGCAAAAGAATCTGGGATTGGAGACACAACAACAACAAATATCAATAGCAAAATACCCTATACATGAAGCTAGAAACGGAGGCTGGCCAAGATACACAAAAAAACCCCACAAATAGCAGAAACCAAGAAGTGAGAATACCATATGAAGTCAAGACGGGAGAGGGGAATCTATGGTCATGATAAGACCAGCAAAAAGAAAAACACCTTCACTTTACCAGATAATTACCAGGGAGAGGAAACTGAGTCTGACTAATCAAAAACAAGCAAATATTGTATCAACCAGAACCAGCCGCACCAACTCATCAAGTCAACTATTAACTCCACCAGGCCACAGACTAATTACACAACAGGCAGAAAGCATGGCTGGACAACAAACTACAAGATCATCCACAAGATGCCTCCTAGCTAGTTATGATCCATGCGTAATTGATGAATCTTCTAAAGGCAAACCTAAACAACTAGCATCAGAAATCTTGAATGGTAATGTGAAACTTATCTCATGTGTCAAATATTGAGTAAACCCTACTATTGGATGCAACATCAATAACAAATCCTACAAGAAGCTTACAGTGGTAACTTGATCTAACAATAACAAACCCTAATCCATCCTTGCAAGCAAGCATGAAATGTTCATTAACTATACTTGTTGACCTCACCAAAAAGAAAAGAAAAGAGTAGCTTAAAATAACAAGAAAAATGTATGTCTTATACTTTTTTAAGATAAATTATTTATGAGTACATTTTCCATATCTTTATATTTAACTTGAAAGTTTAGTTCTAATTTTTATACAAAAGGTGAGATTATTTCTGGATTTTCCAAACCGATTCAAGGGTGGACATATATGAATGCATGAGAAAGGAGCAATTTTCCCCTTACATTTTTCAAATATTCATAGTAGCCCTTATAATAGTTTTTGAAACCTGTCCATCAGTCCATGTCACATGATATCCACTATTATCCACCATGTAATAGCCTACGAAATTATCCTTATTAGAGTAATTATTTCAAATTCATTTTCGATTCAGTGGTTTTGTTTACATACAATATTACTTATTAGAGTAATTCTTTGCACCCTTACTCCAAATTCTAACTTTGCATGTGTGCCAAACCAAATAATTCATTAATCAGACACAAGAAGGATATAGCTGGAGTCAATTATTATCAATTAACCATAAAAGCACATTAAATTCATATATAAGAAAAGGAAATAAAGAGACACTGATATTTATTTTTATTTTTATTATAGGGGAAAACATAAAAATCAAGGTCACTGATAAAAAAATACATAAAATCAAATTCTAATCATACAATATCATTTCATGATTTTACATGCAATAAAAAGGAAAACTTGACGCCTCCAACTATATTGATCAAGTTCTAAACAAAAGGGGAATTTTTTTTGAAAAAATAATAAAATAAAAGTCAAACTTGAAATTGGCCATGAAACCCTTATTGGTGTTCATTTTAAATTCTCTACCCATCACATGCCTTTTATAAGCACATGTTAGATGCATCTACTAAAAATCAAGTTAAAACTTTAATTTTCATACTGAATGTGAATTACTATTTTACATTTATTTTTTTTGCAGAATGGAAATGCATTTCTGTTTTGAAGAAAAACTACATATTAAGGGAAAATGTTTATTGAAATTGATTGATTGTTGGGATAAGCACCGAAAAGTTTATTTTGAAAGATAAATGGCCAATAAGTTCTATAATATTTTTATTAGACCAATTAGTTCAGTTTTCAGATTTCTCTTTAAGGTAAGTTTATGTCTTATTATATTTTCATATAAAATTTTAAAAATAGATTAAAAAAATTATAAGCCCTTTTTCAACTTAGAAAACACTTCCCAACAAGTTTTTTAAAGTAATTTGTTTTTCAAATGGTAATTTTTTAAATAAATAAATGTAAATTTTCTTGAAAGATAAAATATAAAAATAAACTTATAGATCTTAAGAGTTTACCACAGAACTAGAACTAATTGGTAATTTGTCTTTTAAAAAAAAACTTACATATACTTTTATCTTAGTTGTTTCATTATAATTTTATTCACTTAGTTGTTACCAAATGCTAGATGGACTCAACATTTTATGATTAAAACTCCATTTCTTAAAAAACAATAAAAAAAAAATTAGGGTATGCTAGGCACGCATCAAGGCATCAACCACACTGTCATCTTTGGACAGCATATGCGGTTGACTCCTACTACTAAAAACATCATTCTAGAGAGTCATTAAATTCATCTTGGTGTCTTCTCCATATTAAGGTGGCGTGTATAGAAAATAAAATTCTGGTTTGGCTTCGGCGGACATCTCTTTTTCTTTTTTTGGTCCTTTCTCCCCCTTGATTCTTGCATCCTACCGTGCAGTTTTCAAATCAATCCCTTAGCTTCTTTATCTTTTGGTTAATATTTGTTTTATTTCAAGTAACTTGTAAAAATCAAAATTTGCTTCAATTTTTTTGTCGTTTGATTTTTTTTACTTCTCTTTGTTTTTTATTTAGTCCTTGATTTTTTTGTTAATATTTCTTTTATTTGAAGTAACTTATGAAAATTGAAGTTTGTTTCTATTTCATCCTCATTTGATTTTTAAAAAGTCTTTGAATTATTATTTATGTCGTCTGTTATAGTAAAACGTTTTTGGAAATTTTACTCTCGATCATTTTTTTTCCTATTAGATTTTATCTTTATTCTTGTAATTGTTTTTTCACACTCAATTTATCTTTCAACATTGAGTTGATTTGAATTTAAACTTCTTGCTCAACCCTATTTTGAAATTTCATGGATTCCAATCTGGAAAATTAACTCAGCTTAGGGATGTTCACTAGGGGTTGCTTTTTCTTTCTATTATTCTTTTATGCTAATGGTTTTTTAGATTTTATCCTTTGATTTTTATTTTATTCGAAATTAAGCTCATTGACTTTATTATATATGCCCTTTCTATCCTTTGTTTTTTTATTTGGTTGGGTTATATGGGTCTTTTTATGTTTTGTTTTGTTAAATATATTTTTTCAAAATATTTTTTTCTTTTTAAAACAGAATCGATAGATTGAATATAAACGATTACTCACTTTATTGTGTTTGTTCATTTTGCTTTTAAAGGACATTACTTTAGCGAATTATGCAACTTCTTTCAAAGATGTCTTACATTCTTTTGCAGTTGAGTTTAAACCAACTCTACAAGCTTTTCAATTGTGGGTGATGTATATGGTCGAGTGGCCAATCATTTTTTTATTTTTTTCTAGTATCATATTGAAAGCTTATTTTTTCATATATTAGTGACAGGTATTTTTTTACTGTTCGTGTCTGACCGGATATTGGGTTCTTCTTGCTTTTTTTCAAAACGCAATCGTAGCACGGGTTCCAGAACTCTAGTTCATCATTATAGGCGGATGTAATCAATGCTCTTTGTCAAAGAATACATATAGGTGGTCCTATATTAGCTTAGGGGCATTGAAGTTTCAGAATTTGACCTTGAATTTTCTGCAAAATGAAGGCCTTACCTAATCGAGTAGTCCATGCCCTGTATTTTATGAGCACGTCCTTATAGTAAGTAGTGGTTTCTAGGTGCATAGAAAATGGCAAAAACAACTTAATGATATCAGTGGCTTTGGTCTCTACTGGCAGAATAAACAATTACGACATTAAACCATAAATTTTTGAAGTTTCATATAGCAATTGAGCTAAAAAATCAACTAGAAAGAGAAGATATTACTAGATTGAATGTTATCCCTTGTATGTATTTCTCCACCCACACCAATTTCTCCCTAAAGCACTCCCCTCTCCTCTTCCCTTGAAATATATCATTTTGCTCACAGATATCGAGAGGTTCTATTGTGCATGTACTTCAACCATTCTCTTCTTTTTTTCAATTGAGATGAGAAAATGAAGACGAAAATAGCAAGATAATGAAAAAGAGAAGGACCTTGAGTTTGAGTACTCAAAAAGCTTGCCAGATGCAGAAAACACCATGAGAGCAATCTCAGCATCACATAGAGTTGAGAGTTCATAAGCTTTCTTGAAAAGCCCTCTTCTCCTCTTTGAGAAAGTAACTTGTCTTGCGATTGTGTCGTCTATCTTCTTGATCTGGATTTTCCTTCGAGTCATCTTCCCCGAGTAAAAGAAACAAAAATCCAACTAAACCTTCATGCAAAATCAACCAAGATAATCCATCACATACTGATCAAAATACAATCCCTAGGAGGATGAGAGAGACAGGGTAAAAAAACCGTAGACCTAGTGTTATATGCTCATTAATAGAGGACAATACCGATGTTTACAGGCAGAAAAATCAAAACCCCCTACAATATTGAGTGAGAAAAAACATGCACCATACATACTCAACAAGTATATTTACCAGGAAATCAATTTTTTCTTGAATGACATGTATGCACACATGTATTAAAATACATGAACAGATACCTGGATCACGAGAAGAAAGAGTGATGATACAAAATAAAGAAACCTGGATCGCTTCCTTACCAGAGAAGTCCTTCCAGAGGGAAAAATATCAACTGAAGATCTGGAGTTACATTAATGCACAGCAGTGGATCTTAATTGCAAGAGATCAAGAAGGGATCTTTGGTTGCAGAAAAATCAAACCACAAAAGGAGAGAGGGAGGGAGGGAGACAAAGGTATAATGCCAATTACAGAAAAAATAATTGAAGAAAGCAAGGGTCCATCGACCACTCAAAAGAACTCGCCTATATATGGAAAATGAAGAAAAACTTATCTTGCTCCAATAAAAGAAGGGCAAACTTTTGTCAAGGAATCTTGAAGTGAGTGAGAGAGTTAATAACAATAATAATAACACATAATCTAAATCATTTGTTTCCGTCCTCCTTTAACTATTTCTTTTGGAGCAGTGACGCTTCACAGAAAATCAACGTCAAGTCCCTCCACCAATGGTGTTTATAGAGAGAGAAAGACGTTAACGGAGACATCTCGACCTAGTCACGGTGTGCAATTTGCTCCCCGATTGTTTAATTTTATTTTTTAAAAAAGTTTTAAGGAGAATGCTTGGAAATCTAAAATATAAATTAAAAAGAAAAGAAATGGAAAAGCTAATAGGTGTGCTGAGAAAAACCATTGTTGTGAATTTGCTTAGTGTTATTATTATTTGTTCAAAATCAATTAATAATTTATTTATTTTGAATTCTTAGCCATTTCTCACAATATAGAAAAACAGTTATGATATTAAATTAAATTAAATTTTCATAATTATATTTAATTGAAACTCATTGTTTTATGTATTTAGCCTCTCTCTCTCTATATATATATTTTTAATCTTAAGAGTATTTTTATATTTTAATTCATAAATTTATTTTTTTATGTTTTAATCCTCAAGTCAAAGAGAGTGAAAGAATAAATATTATAGTATTTTTCAGGATTTATAACTAATATTTTAAGTTCAAAATTGCTCTCTTTATTGTTATTGATAACCAGCTAAATTTCGTTCACAAAAAAAAAAAATGAGTAAACAACTTAATTTGTCTTTATTCTTAATTTAATGAACATATATGGTTAAAACACAATATATATTTGAAAAGAATTAGTATAAATCTTAGCTTCTTCGCTATCAGGAATCCAGCATTTCCCAAGGCATTGCATTCTCTTGGAAGCAAGGAATGTGATTCCTTCTAAAATGATGGGAATCACAATCCAAAGGCAAGAAAATGTAAATTAAATGCCCTATCATTAATATTTATTGGACCCATACAGTCCTTACTTTCTAGCATTTCAATATATAATGCTTTTATCGAGGATTAACTAGATGATGTTTATATATATAATAATGTTTTCCTCCCGTATACATGTTCATATCAATGCCTAAATCAATTTAGTCAAACATGAGAATAGTTGGTAATAGTGATGAAGTCAAACAAATCATCATACTATTTTCATGAATATGTTTTGGGCTTAAAAGTGCGTGGCGTTCATCTAATTGACTAGCTGACTAGGTTTTTTCACCTAAATTTCAGTTTTTACAGCAATAACATATTTTAGATTGATTATATGCTAATTACAAGTATCTTTTATTTTACTGGTCCTGTCAAGTATATTTTTAATTATATAGTTTAGTATGAATACTAGTATTTTGATTATTATCATAAATTTATCGGTTCTTAAAATATTATTTAATTATTTTGTGAATTTTTGGACAATAGATCGAACCCGCAACCTTCTAAATAAGGCCACAAAATCGTCGAGCCTGCAAAACGATGTCACATCTGTAGACTCAACAAAAAGCATGGAAACACAAGCAATTTTCTTCTAGCTTTATGTTATGCTCCGTGGGAACCCTAGTCTATTCATGCTCTTGCTTGGTCCCCGTACGTAGCTATTGATGGGTAAACCAGCTAGCATCGCATGAAAGCTTGATTTTTAAATTATTCCATACAGACGTATGTTCAAAAGGTAGATTCTATATATATATATATAAAAGGCATTTAATAGTTTTTATTTAAATAAGTTATTCATTAAATCTTTTTCACATAAAATGAAAAGGTACATAAATTATTGTACTCTCCGATAAAAAAAATATTGTGCTTGTATCACATCATCTTTTTGATTGAAAGGAACGAATCCAATCGTAATCAAAACTTAGACTTTTTAAAAAATATTTTTATAATAATGTTTGGGATGTTGATATATTATGGATTACACATGATATAAGATTTGTATTCTCAAGATCTAAAAGTTATTTCCACCTCTATGTTATAAAGGAATGTTTACACTGCGGGAAACTCTTGATAGTACTATTAAATTCAGTCCAGGAGATGAAATTTGAAACTGGCTTTTAGCTTTTCATTATTTTTTTAATAAAAAAATAACACTTGTAAAATCTAAAATCAATTTTATATTAAGATGTTTTATAAATTAGGAGTATTATTTTCTAAATAAAAATCCATTATGATGTTAGAATTAAATTTAAAATAAAATATCCAAAAAGAATAACAATGTTTTATTTATGGTTGAAGGGAAAAAATATTGATAAATGTGATAAGTTGATATAAAAAACATGAATTAAAAATCTTTAAAAAACATAAACTTCATGTTAATTATATATTCATAATTTAATTAGCATATAAAAAATATCCATAGAAACTCTTTAACATTATTATTAAATTCAGTTTAATAGGTCAAACTTTAAAAACTAAAAATTAATCTAAATTGATAAAATCTTGTAAACCTATATTTATCATTTCAAGCAATGCAATTTCTTTCATGCAATGAAAATATTTGACACTAATTTTTTTTTTATGGCTATAATTAGTGTCGAATGATTATTTTCTCTCTTCTCTCATTTTCAAGTGAGTTTATCACCTCTCTAATTCAAGGAGTAAGAAAATGAAGAGGAAAAAAAGTTAACCAAAATAAAAATTGTAAATTTTTCTCATATTTTATATTTTAGTCTCCTGTCTCTATATGTTGTATATTTACCATAATTTAAAGCATTGATAATTATTTATGTATTTATTTATTAAGATCAAGCTAAAAATGCTTGGATTGAGAGTGGCCAGAAGTACTAGTATGGTTGCCATCAAATCCTTGTAAAAATAAAATAAAATTCCTTTTTATTCGAGGAACTGACTAGCGACCACACGAGAGAAAATCTTTAAAGAACTGAAGGTGGTTGTGGTGGAGCATCATCGTGGTCCAAACTCGTTTATGTCTATTTTATGTCTGAACTACTCGATGAATAATACAAATTACTACCATTGTCTAAGCTGAAAACCCCCCTTCTTATACCTGAAATCGCCTCATCGGAGATCAGATCGTAGCGAAAAGCATTTCCACCATGCTGGAATCGCACCACCATCCAAGGAGCCTTTGTCCTGAAAAAAATAAAATCCAAAAGCCCGAAATTTAAAATTTTCTCCCAAGAGCAAAGGTATTATTATATTTGATAAAAGCTCACAAGAATGCCCGATTTACAGCTTCAAGGTCGAGCATCTTAAAATTCACCTCTCAAATTTTCCTGTTTGACAGTGATTTATAGCAGTGGCTAGTGACCACGCAACGAAGGAGTTTCGAGGAATTGAAGTTGGCTGTCGACCATCATGGTGGTCCAAAATCATTTAAAGCTTTGCTAATTATGCATGTCATACCTGCACAAATAATACCTTCGACACTTCAATACAAGGCATGAAACCCTGCTCTTCACAAATCGCAGTCATGGCATGAAAAACCGAGTTCCCTACGCCCACAGAACATGACAAACTTGATTTAGCAAGAAAAGGTATCAAGTCACATTGATATTTGGTTAAAATTAATTTGAAACACAAATTTTCCCATCCACTGCACTATCTTTGAAGAGCATGTAAAATGATTAAAAGAGAGATGGAGATGCTAGTAACCCGTATGTAGACAGACATTTTACTTCCATGCACTATTATTGCTGCTGCTGCGGGCACTAATCAAGAGCAAGGAGAGATGCAGACACAAGAAGAATCATTCTAAGCCCCACAGATCGAAGAGTCATGGAACCTGTTACAGTGTTAAATGTGCATGGGGTGCACACCTAGGCATGCTGTCCAATACCAGGCCTAAGGGTGCTGGCAGCCATGCCTACGATGGGATAAATCAGCAGCATAGATTTATGCGGCTGAGGGTTTGTCAAGATGGGAATTCGGCAGCGCAAGATTTGGCTAGCTTGCACGCAGATGCGAATGTGGCATTGCAGACATTGGGGCCTGCACGCAGTTATGAATTCAGCAGCGCAGGATTTGGGGTTTGCACGCAGATGTGCATTCGGCAGCGCAGACATGGGGGTCTGCACGCAGATGCGGATTTGGCATCGAAAGATTTGGCGACCCTGTACCCAGGGTGCGCGCACAACAACTTGCGAAAGTCAGGGGCTTGACTTTGCAAGATGCAAGACTTGGACGAAGGACTGTCCAAGGCATGTGGGTGATTCAGCAGCAGATGAAGCTAGAGCTGGTAGACGGGACTGCCAGGCAAGCATGCAGAAAGTGGGAGCATAACTGGGGTGTTTCCAAGTTGCTGAAGTCATGAAGCACATGGGGGAGGAAGTTCTCCACTATATCCTGGAAATAGGGATATGGGTGAGCCATTAATAATCATGGAGATCATAGGGGAGTACGTGCCCACTATGTCCTGAAATATAGGGATCATTGGGGGTGCCTTGCAGCTCACACAATTGGTTATAAATGGTGATGGCAATTCTTTGTTGTATAGGGAGAATACATAGAGAATAGAATGCATAGAGAGGAAATAACGTATGTAAACTTGTTGGTGTAGCATGCGAATTCTGTGCATAGCACATGTTGTGTAATCCTTTGTTGATGAGATAAATAAAGGTTGAGAGGTATTCTTGTATTCTCGGTGTGCTTGGTTAAGAGCAATCCTACTTGTGTATTCCGCTTGTCTTTAACATGGGAAAGTGGGGAAACCTCTCAGGTGAGGAAAACACTTAGTTAATAGGCAAACACAAGTGGATAAATGAGGGAAGGCTGAGTCTAGCGAGGAACTAGGCTGCCGCACGGGTTTATTCGCATAGCGAAAAATTTAACCCCGTGACAGAACCCATCATTTCACTTTTACATACAGTGGAAGCAACTCCCTGTTATTTAACAAGTTCCTCCAGTCCACTGTAAAACTTTCTTCATCTCTAGCAGTTAATCATGCAGCAAACCATTAAATAAAGAGAACCAAGCTAGGAGGCTAAAATATGTATGCAACTGAAAGAATATGTTGTGCGTGTCTACATATGGACCCAATATATAATGAAAGGGTGTGGACTGAACCAATGAAATTGTTGTTATTGCCCTGAAGGCCTGAACCTGGAAGGATAGATCATCCTTTGCACGTAGGAGTGTGTGTATGAAAAAAACACAATGGATCAGTCAATAAAATTTGCAACTGGGCACGGAAGCCGTTGTTACCCTGCATGAAAGCAGGGAATCTTATCGATGACAGGCTGGATCATGCCTCTCACATAAAAGAAGTTGAGGGATGGGAAACCATTATCAATACTCTGTGAATAGTTTGCTAATATGTAGATCAGATCATGAGCAGGGCATGCAAATAATGAAGGATATGGTCTGCATGCAATGATGTAAATGAAATTCGGTGAGTAGCAGAGCCTTAACAGGCTGCTAGTTGAGTAGCACCAAGAAAATGGGAAGGATAAAACTGAATGAGGCTACGAATAACAAGATGGACTAATGGCTCAGAAACTACACGTCAAAGAAATTAACTGTCATAAATAGACAATAATGATTATTCGGGCATTAAAAATTGCATTGGGAGCAGTGCTTCACAGGGAAACCTCATGTATAAGAGTGAGAACAACAGATGGTACCTGAGTAGCTCAAAGGAGTCCCAACTTCACTGCTCACAAAATAAAGGTTGCATGACGACGTCACATTTGGGAAACTCATTCCCCTCTCACAAAATATTCCTCGTGTATTATATACAGTTGAGGAGCTGGTCAACCTACAAGCTTTTCAGAATTAAGATTAAGATCCTGGGCAGGACTTTAATGCAAATATTAATCATGGAACGATAGAAAGAGATGCAGCAAAGCTAGAACGAAAGGCAACACTTCACCAAGTCTACAAGAGCATAGCTGTGAACAACTAGGCATATCCAAGAGAAAGTAAGGGATAAGCCTAGCACAAAGGTAATGCAAGATTTGTGGACTGGAATGAAGCTAATAGGGCTGCAGACTGCATCTCTTATTGCAGGACGAGGATTAAAAATTGATGCACAACTCAAAAGTGTATTGTAAGCGCTTCAATCAGTTTAGCAACTTTAACAACACACTTTTCAACAACATGAAATCATTTAAGATCTTTGAAAAAAAAATCCCGAAAAAATGTAGAGGCTTTATTCCATTTTATAATGAAATTTTATAGTTCTGAAATGCCTAATAAACTCTGTGGTTCTTAAAACATGCTTCTCTGATATACCTTGAAAGTTTCATAAGTAGCATCCCTAAAGCAACCATTTTCACCATGTTGTCCACATACGCTCTCCAGCATGTTGTGATATTGATTTTTTATTTTATCTTACACGCAAACACTGAGCATATGTATGGCACAGTAAGTTGCAGCTGTGACAACCTCTCTCATAAATTTCATGGAAACTTGAACTGCATATCAGTGTTGTCCAAAGGCACTCCAGGTGAGGCCCCAGCACCTTTATTGGCCTCTGGCGTTGGATTTCAATGAAGCGCCGCAAGGCGAGCACCTTGTGAGTGGGTGCAATGCGTTAAGGCTAGCGCCTGCTTGAAGTTATTTTTATGTTGGATTTTTTTTTTAACTGATTTATGTTTTTATCTATTTTGCTTTTTAATCTATTTGATTACTCACTACTTTAAATTATCTTATTTTGTTTTAAGGGAGAAAAATATAGCTTTACATGGCTATGTTATGGTATTTTAAATTTTCTATCTTAATTGGGAAGATATATATTTTAAATTTATATAATATAATATTACTTTTTATTTAATTTATAGCACATCGCCTTGGTTCATTTGGGCGAGAGGCTTGGCGCCTTGTAGCGCCTTTCGCCTTTTACAACACTGCAGCATATCTTATCATTTAAGTTACTGCCTTTCGTTTATAATCCAGAACTATAACAAAGGGAGGGAAAGTGGACATTAAAGACTACAATATCTCCTCTGGTCATCTCCTCATCTTCACCACTCAACTATACAGAAGAGTACCGATTGAAAATCTAGAAAAAGCAACCTATCAATCAGAGATGAAATAACATATGCATCAAGCAAACTTATTCAGAAAACTTAATGGAAGTAAAGAAATAAAAGTGCAGCAAAACAGCTACAAAACAAAAAATTTACGCACATATGAAAAAAATTTCCGCGACAGATAAAAGACTGCAAGGTTCAGTGATGACAGACCTCAGTCATTCATTGAACTGAATATTTTAGCACTGCTACTTGCGACCACCAAACCCTCACCAACATCAAAGTCCAGACAGAAGAAATAAACCATTCCAGATAGTTAAGAAGTAACTAGAATCAAATGAAATAAGATTAAATTTCAACAAGAAGGCAATTCTGCAAACATCATGCAGAAAAAACAACAATGACTGCAAAACAAATATTACATTTCAACTACAAATTAGTTGTGCAGACAAAATGCCAATAACTCTACATGATCATGCTACAACATTGCAATAAACAGCTACAACAAGGTAAAAACAAAAACGAAGGGCCTTACATCACAAAGTAGCCTTCACCATATCATCCCCTACGACCGAAAGTATGGGCACGGTACTCAAAAACCCATCAAGACCCTCAAAAAACCCGATCCCTTCAATATTATCCTCCTCCTCATTCCCAGGCCCATTCCTTTTACTTGGTCCAGGCGCAGCCTCATCCACCTCATTACTAAACATCACATTCAAATCCAACTTCCCCAGATCTTTTGCAGCCTTCTTCTTCCCGCTACTCCCTTCCCCTTTTCCCACGACCTCCTCTGGCACGCTACCCCCGCCATCACTATCCAAATTTTGAATATTTCCTGTCCCTGCCCCCGCCTCCTTCAATCACTTTTTGCTTCGATTTATTATACATTTTACCACCACTATCAACAACATCACCAGCTTGGAATGGAGTGGCAAACATTGCCGAAAATGGCGACCAATTACTACCAAAACCATTAGCTCCTTTCTCATTATTACCAGAAAATCCCAATGGAAAAAATCCCCAGCAGCAAAAACAAGCATCTTCACCAGTCACCGGCGCTGCTGGTATCATGACAGCATGAAATGCCCTCCTACAACTATGGCACCTCAGAATACACTCCTCGTAAGCTTTTGGATACTCATAAAGTATACAACAATAAGGACACGCAGTCCAGAAACTCGGTTCCTCTGGCTCACTCGTACTCGTCTTCCTAGCTGACGGAGTTACATGCGTTGTCTCAACGACAGCAGCAGCGGTGGTGGGAGCTTTGAGCTTAGTCACTCGCCGGGTCGAATCAGTGACACTCCGCTTTGGAACTGATCGAGTTAGCCCAACCACAACTTCTGGCCAGGTTGGCTCCTTGGGAGTCTTGGACGGAGTTGACTGCTTTGGTGGCTCGGTAGCGGCCTTCAGCAGGGTAGGCTGCTTAGTTGGCTCAGTAGCGGCCTTAAGCGGGGTAGGTTGCTGAGTTGGCTCAGTTGGCTTCCGCTGAGGAGTTGATTGCTTAGTTGGCTCAGTAGCGGCCTTCAGCGGGGAGGCTGATGAGTTGGCTCAGTGGGCTTCTGCTGAGGTTGTCGCCAAGCTGGCTCCGGGTGGTTTCTTTGCTGAGTTTGCGGCCGAAGTTAATCCAGGGGTTTGGGCTGAGAGGGGAACCTAACAGAAGACTCGGGCATCCTCGGCGTTGTGAATAGCGGGACTGGCCGAATCGGCTCTGGAGCATACGGCGCTTGCTGTTGAAATGGTGAAGGTGGCAGTTGCTGAGTCACAAGAAGACCGAGCTGACTCGGTTGCAACTCATGATCATACATTGCTTTCTTAGCAGGATTGGAAAGAACGAGCCAAGCCTCCGACACAAACTCGAACGCCTGATCAGCAAAGAGCAGCGTATTACTCGTCGGATTGAGCAACAAGGCGAGTTTCCGATACTGATTCGCAATGAGTTCGAGATCCTGAGTAAACCGACCAAGTTGGAGAATCGTTTAGTAATCATAGTAGTGGTTGTTCTCAACGCATAACTCTCCGGCAAGAAGAGTGTCGGCAACGGCGATGATTTGGTCAGCGAATTGATAGAGTCTCGGGTCGGATTCTCGGGATCGGATCGCAAAGCTCTTAGCCCCGTGCAAGTCACGTGCGGCTAAGAGTTTCTCTGATATAGATAACCCCCGTTCTGCTTCTACTCTGTAACCGTTTCCTCCTCCGCTGCTGCCCCCGTCCATTTCTTTTTATTTCTCTCTCTAAAAATATTTTCTCTCTCTACAAATTTATTGGTCTGTTGTTTTAGTGGGCGAGAAGGAGAAGAACTTGAATTTTTTGAGTAGACGAAAAAGAACTGGAAGTTTTAGAGGAACTGCGTAAATTGTCTGCCTTGAGGGATTTGAGGAGGGGCTTTTTTTGGTCATTTCGTATATGTCCACGTTTTTGTCGTGTCGAAGGGAAATGGGAATGGTTGACTGTTGAGGGGTGTTTTGGTCATATGAGGAGGGAAAAGTGGCGCTTCTGTTTGTTAACGGGGATTTAAAAGGGGGTTGTATTGGTCGTTAAAAAGTGTTGAGGCAGCTAGTCAGCTACGGTCAAAATTTAAAAACAAACCCGACCGTGAGATCTCCCTGGAACATAGCTATTAACCCATACCAGCCCGACAAGTTAATACGAAATTCAGTTAATTTGATTGCTAAATCAGTTTGGATTCGTTAAAAAATCAGTTGGTGTAATGATCTTGTTAAACTTTTTTTTTTTTTTGATTTACGTGGGGTGTCCGTGTTAGGAGATCCAAACATTCAAACACACATAAATTTACGTGGTTCGGCAACTTGCCTACTCCATGGAGCTACTGGTTTGTATTAATCAAGCTCAAAAGCAATACAAACAAGAAAACAAGGAGGAGGAGAAAACTTCTCAACTCAACTCAACTCTCACCCTTAGCTCTCTCTCTGTGTTTCTCTCTATTTCGTGCTCTATCTCAGCTATCAATGCACATCTATTTATAGCTGATGAGGGAGACAATTGTTCAACAATGGTGGGCAAGTTAGGCACCTACCATTTGACTATGACTTCAACCATGGCTGCCACTAACCATGGCTGCCACCGTCCATTTGTGTCCACACACATAACAATCTCCCACTTGGACACAAATGGTGTTAGGTCTGTCTTTTAATCTTCAAGACCCACTGAAGCTTTACACAGCTTCAGTTTATCGAGAGTAACTCCTTTGGTTAACATGTCGGTTGGATTCTTGCTTCCACAGATCTTTTCAAGTACCAGTTTTTCATCATCGAGCAATTGCTTGATGAAGTGATATTTGATCTGTATGTGCTTTGTTCTGGAGTGAAATGCTGGATTCTTGGCAAGGAAGATTGCACTCTGACTGTCACTATACAAAGTACCTTTTTCATGCATCTTGCCTAATTCTTGCAGGAAACTCTGTAGCCATACTATCTCTTTTGCAGATTCTGAAACTACGACATATTTAGCTTCTGTAGTTGAAAGAGCAACTATCTTTTG
>SRLM01000343.1:0-21242 GCA_015708895.1 Populus ilicifolia
GTAAAATAAGAGACTTAATGATACTTTTGATGCACAATCACTTAGGAATAAACTTATAAAGTTAATAGTAGGCATGTAATATGTTCAGTAAAACATGTAGTAAAGGTAACTTTTCATTTGAAAGGACGATGTCGATCTTCTCTTAGGCATAATTAACCCTATACTTATATCTCCGAGATTAGTGTTAATTTTGAGATTTCTAGTTTTTTTAAAAAATATTAAATGATAACTTTATTATTTTTATTTTTCCTTTTAATTTTAGAGAGTCTTGTGCTTGTTACATTGTGATAAGAATAAAGAGGTTTTCTTTTGAGAAACAAACATTTAGAAACTTATGATAAAAGACATGCAAAAACAAATTAAGAAATTAACACATCAAATGGTGATAATAAATATGCATAGATAAGTTGAAGAATTATCTCATCAATTAGTGGAGATGGAGATGAAAAATAAAAAAACTAGAGGATTGTGAGAAAAGTGATAATAGATCCATGATTAGTTTTGAGAACCCATTTCATAAGCATTAGTAGAAGAGGCAATCTCTTGATCGAGATGAATATGATATTGAAATTGAAATATTTGATTATTCTAGTTATTTCGTGAATTAGAATCAATCATCAATTTATAATATTTATTTTGATTCTGATTATGTTGACAATGCTAGGAAAACAATGACAATGATATTGTCATAAATGATGTCTTTATTGGTAAGTTATAAATTGTATATAAAGAGATTTAACAAAAAAAATTTTGTTAATTTAAGTTATGCATATTCTTTTTATTACAAGTTTACTATTAAACCAAAGCTAGATTTGTTTAAGGGTTATATAAATACATCACATGTTCATAAATAAGATTTGCAATTCATCATTCCAGAAGCTAATAAAAAGACATCATTTATTAAATGATGTTTCTTGTATAAAATCTAACATGAAGGAATTAGAGATAATATTTAAAATTGTTATATATATGAAGTGAGGAAAGAAAAAAAAACATTGAAGAGTCTTGATTAAATTTCCACGAGATTGAGATTGAGATAAGAGTAATTTGAACTTAAAAGCAAGATTTTTTCGATGTAGAAAGACTAATATAAGAGAATTTTAGGAAAAATTATTTGTTTTTCAAGTTATTTTATTTCTTCCTATTTAGTTTAGGAAATTAAATACTATGTTTAGTAATTTTTTTTCCATTCTTTGTCTAGGGCTTCTATTGCTTTTATTTTTTTTTTATTTTCAAGATTTTTAGTTTATTTAAGTTGGTTTTTGAATTTCTTTAAGAAGTTGTAAATCTCTCACAGAAATTAACCATTTGAAAATGAATATTTAGTAATAAAATTATGAATTAGAATTTTATACGACAACTTCATTTTATTTTGATACTAACTCCTATATAAGTGTTATAGGCTTATCCTTGAGTTGAGCGAGTTAGGGTGGTGTTGCAAGCTCGTCCACGAGCACTTTATAATAGATTATGAGCTGAAATGATTTTGGTGTTGATCTCTATACTAATGCTACAAACCCATCTTTAAGTTGGATGAATTTAGGGTGGTCTGCAGACTTATTTATGAGTTTGAGTAGCTTTTAGATGTTGCTAGCTTATAAATTTTATATTTTAAAAATTATAAATTTACTTTAAATTTAATAAAATATCATGTAAATTTTCACTGTGTTTAATTATAAATTATAAAGTGTATTGATTGTAATTGCGAAGCATGTTTATAAACTTTATTAGAGATGATTTGTGATTATTGTTGGGTTGGGTTTTTTTTATTACATAGAGTTGTGAATATAAAAAATAATGTAATATTTATTTTTTAAAAGTCATAATTAATAAATGTGGCTCATAAAAAATATGTTATTTTTTAAATAGTGGTATTTTGCTATTTTTATATTAATATCCAAACAGGAAGAAATTTATCCAAATAGAAAATAAGTTAGTAATTCCTTTCAATAAACATATCAATTAAGATAAGAAAAATAACTTTAATATCAAATAAAACATTATCAATATTTATTGGATAATAATAATAACAACAATAATAATAATATTAAATCTTGTTTTTACAAGTGTGTGGAGTACCAAGTAATAATTTCTTGATTTAATTTATTTACCAAGGACTTTTTTTTTTTTGTGTAAACAATAAGAAAAACCAAAAAACCAATACCGTTAATTCAGTTAGCTGCCAAGGAAATTTGCCTACTTTCAATGTTCCTTCCCTCGGCTGCTAAACAAATAAGGACTTGAGGTGAGCGGAAGAGACAGAGCCATATTCTCCACACAAAATCAAAGAAGAACAGGAAAAGAAGAAGAAGCAAAACCTCTCCTTTTCTCTCCCTGTACAAATCCTGACTCACTGTTGACCCTCTCTCTCTCTCTCTCTCTCTCGTCTTTGCAAAATTAAAAATTTCTGCAAACTCCCTCTCTTAATTTCACGTCCTTTTGTGTTCTTCACTTTAAAATAAAAATAAAAATCAATCCACTTCAAATCTGTATATAATAATATTTCTAGCTTTATTTCTCCTCCCACTCCCACTCCTCCTCTGCACCTCCAAAACAGCAAAAGAAAATCCACTAGGTTTTAGAACAGATCTTTGTCTAGCTCCTTTTGGAGGGTTTTAACCCATCTTGATCTAATTGAGTCTCTCAGAAAAATCCACTGAATCTTCATAAATTCCTTGATAAAATTTGTGGGTTTTCAGAGAAAAATAGTGGGTCTTTGTTAAAATTTTAGAAAGCAATTTATTTTTTGCTTGATCTAGATTCCGGGTTGTTTTTTTCATTTTTTTTCTTGAGAAAAATCTGTTCTTTATACAGCCATGGCAGTCCCAACAATAGCTTTATACGCGAGCCCACCTAGTAGTGTGTGTTCATCACCATATCCATGTCAAATCAACGCGCACGCAACTTATGATTTTGAATTGAATTCAAGATCTTCATCAACAACTTCCTCTAGTGCATCTTCCTCTCAGAAACCAATTGTTGGTGGCTTGTCTCGCTTGTTTTCATCTCCTGCAGTGAAACATGCATCATTTTCGGGTGATAGAGAGGAGATGGGGTCCCTATGGCATGACAGAGGAGACGAATTGAAGGAATTGGGTAGTTCATTTTGTTATACACCAAGCAAATACCTTGCTGGGTCTTCTATAAAGAGGGATCAAAGTCCGGTTTCGGTTTTGCATGGTCAAGTCTCTTGTTCTGGCAGTCCTCCTATGAAGACTACTAGAGAAAGGAGTGGTTGTGATGTGGGTTTTCAGAGTTCAATTCATGGTCCATATCGCGGTGGGGCTAATGGGCTCTTTAATGGGTTTGTGAGGAATGCATTAGGGTCTTGTGTTGATTATGATTCTCCCAGTTTTGAGGTCCGCCGTGATGGTGTTGATTATGGTTCGTCCTCTGTTGCTGTGGATGAATTGACTTTTGCTATGGAGGATAGTTTTGTGGAGGCTAATTATGAGCCTTATGCTAAGAAGTTGTTATTGGGTGCTCAATCAAGGCACAAAATTTTTTGTGACGATTTTGTGATCAAGGTCTTTTATGAGGCTGAGAAAGCACACAGGGGACAGGTAAAATATATATATATATTTTTATCGGATTTTTTTGTTTGAGATTTTCTGTTTCGTGCGCTTGAATTTTTTTTTCCTTTGTTCTTTTATGTTGTTTTCTTATAGATGCGAGCTAGTGGAGATCCTTATTTGGAGCATTGTGTAGAGACTGCAGTTCTGCTTGCGATGATTGGTGCTAACTCCTCAGTGGTTGCTGCAGGGCTTTTACATGACTCTTTGGATGATTCTTTCCTAAGCTATGACTATATATTTAAAACATTTGGAGCAGGGGTGGCTGATTTGGTGGAAGGGGTAAGAGGCAAAAGTTTTTCATGGTTTTTAATGAGCCTTTCCATGTATTGTGTGTGTGTGTATAGTCGAGCAAATAGGTTTATGTTGATTTTCATGCATGTTTCTATCCCAAATGGAAGCTGCATTAGGCTAATAAAAGAAGTGTTTGTTGAGCATACTAGTTACTTTGTCTGGACCTCCATTATTTCGTTTAGTATAGTTGCTGCTTAATGTTTATGGTGAATACGGTCCTAGGTCAAGCTTAGAAACTGGAACTTGATCTTCTGTAGCTTTTTTGAAACAGTGGTTATATTTAAAAGTCAGGAGCATCTTACAGCAGCTCAGATTGATCAAAATTTAGATTTTATTTTTAACTTGCATTTTTAAGGTCCATCACACTAATATGAAACTTGGAAATAAGTTTTAAGAAGTTTTCTGTGGTTGATGTTGTTCAAACATTTCTGTTTACAAGTATTTACAAACTTACAATCTATTCCTCTGTTGCATTCACTCAGGTCTCTAAGCTTAGCCAACTGAGCAAGCTTGCTCGTGAGAACAATACAGCAAGCAAAACTGTTGAGGCAGATCGCATGCACACCATGTTCCTTGCCATGACAGATGCCAGGGCTGTCCTGATTAAATTAGCAGATCGACTGCATAATATGATAACACTAGATGCATTGCCTTTGGTCAAGCAACAGAGATTTGCTAAGGAGACTTTGCAAATATTTGCTCCCTTGGCCAACCGTTTAGGAATCTCCACGTGGAAAGAGCAGCTAGAAAATCTTTGTTTTAAGCATCTCAACCCAGATCAGCACAGACATTTGTCTGTTAGACTGGTGGAGTCTTTTGATGAAGCGATGATTGCTTCTGCTAAAGAGAAATTAGATAAAGCTCTTACAGATGAAGCCATTTCCTATAATCTACATGGAAGACATAAAAGCTTGTATAGCATTCATTGCAAAATGTCAAAGTACGCTCTCTCCCCCCTACCTCCCTCTCTCAGTCACACCCACACACGGCCAAGCAGTGTTCATTAAGTTGATTGTCACTTTGATTATTAGTGCTGCAGCTCTTGCACCAATTCTAGGTTTTCTGAAGCATGACCTGGTAGTAAGGTTAGATTGAAGCAATAATTTTGCCCTGATATGTGGTTGTGCCTCTTCAATTCATAGCTGAAAATTCTTTTTCACATGCATGCTCTCACGGGACAACAAACCATGATGTCAACTTATTGTGCAATTATCATTCTGTTCGTTTTACAACAAAAGAGTTCAAATTTGTGCAGGAAAAAGCTGAACATGGATCAGATCCATGATATTCATGGGCTACGCCTGATTGTTGAAAATAAGGAAGATTGTTATAGAGCATTGAGAGTTGTTCAGCGTTTATGGTCAGAAATACCTGGACAGTTCAAGGACTACATAACTAATCCCAAGTTCAACGGGTATGTTTTTGGCTTGTTATTGGTGGTTGCTCTTGGATACATTTATCTTTTCTAACTTTGATTTTAATTTTCAGGTATCGGTCTCTTCATACGGTAGTCATGGGTGAAGGCACAGTGCCACTAGAAGTTCAGATTCGAACAAAGGAGATGCATTTGCAAGCAGAGTTTGGATTTGCAGCCCATTGGAGATACAAGGAAGGTGATTGCAAGCACTCCTCATTTGTGCTGCAGGTGGTTGAGTGGGCAAGATGGGTCATAACCTGGCAGTGCGAGACAATGAGCAAAGACCGCCCTTCCATTGGCTGTGATGATTCCATAAAACCTCCCTGCACATTCCCTTCTCATTCTGATGGTTGCCCGTATTCATACAAGCCTCACTGTGGCCATGATGGACCTATTTTTGTCATTATGATTGACAATGATAAGGTTAGGTTCCTTCCGTGTATGATTATTTTAATGAGAACAAGCTTTGTGGGATGGATATTAGAAGTTTTGTTACTGGCTAGATCACACTGGCCTTGCGGCTGTTATTACAATAAGCATAGATATAAAAGTCCTTAATTTTCTCTTACAAACAATTTCTTCGATGATTGGAATTGGATTATCATGTCCAGTTCATGCCATATCAGCATGAGGGAAGAAAAGGATGTGCTGTATTAGGGGTTTTTTAGCAGATTTTTTCAACCAGGTTCGGTTTCATTCACTGAACAAATGGTATTTTGGGAATTTTTTGGGTTCTAGTGATATTTTTTAATGGCTACAATATCTCATGTCTAAGTGAGTGAACACAAGTGAACTGTTGAGCTAATCCTTTATTTATTTATATTTATCTTTTGATAGGAGACATAGTCCGTTATTGAATTTGCATGGCTTATGAATATTGCAGATGTCCGTGCAAGAGTTTCCTGCAGACTCAACAGTGATGGATCTGCTGGAAAGGGCTGGCCGTGCAAGCTCAAGATGGTCCGCATACGGGTTCCCTGTGAAGGAAGAATTGAGGCCAAGGCTGAACCATCGTCCAGTGCATGATGCAACTTGCAAGCTAAAGATGGGGGATGTTGTGGAGCTGACTCCCGCTATACCTGACAAATCTTTGTCTGATTACAGGGAAGAGATTCAGCGCATGTATGAGCATGGCTCAGCTACTGTCTCAAGCACAGCACCTGCTGTTAGTGGCCCGGTTGGACGGAGAAGTTGACCCCTTGATGATAGTCCGATAAATTGCTTACCCTTCAGTGAAATTAGTTATTCTTGTACATACACATGCTTGTACGGAACAGTTTTATGGTTCTGGTATGTAGAAACTATGACTAACTGGATTCAAAAGCTCAACAAAAGATTGATTTTTCAAGTTGCCACTAAATGGTTGAAATTTTCGTCTCACAGCATTCGAGTAGAAAGACAACGAAGATGAGGAGTTTTATCATCCTATATATTTGCGATTTACTTCATTCCTGCTATTTTTAGAATCGATTGGTCACATATATACACTTTCATATGATGTTTTTTTTTACATTGAATCCATCTCAAACTCTTTTCACCTCGCAAACCTATTCCATTTATATTTGCATTAACACTCAGCACTCATTCAATTTACCTGACACTATATTCCCACTTAATTAATTCCTTATACCTATCCATGATTTTATACTCTTCTACTTAATCACTTTCCAAGTCCGCTATAATATATCTCAATACTCCTTTAAACAAATAATCTTGTCGTGCATGCGTTGCATATTTTGTTACTTTCTTTTTATATGTATCATTTCCATTATTTATGCTTTATTACATGACTCTCCACCACTTATGTATCCCCATGATGTAATTATATCATTTTCTTTTTCATTACACTTTGCTTTTATAGTTGATTTAATTTCAACTCATGAACTTGACAAGTTAGTCAAGCCTATACCTGTTTTATTCAATTTCATATAATCTTTTTTTGCCAATGGATGGCTGGCCAATTGCCTTTATTAACCACTTGGATGACAGTCCGAACCAATCGGACACAATTTCACGTAACTACCTTTTTAAATTAATTTAATGTATAACTCTATCAAAAATTCTAGCAAAATTTCCTTTTATATTTAGGCTATATCAAATTATTACTGTAATTCATTGCATAATCATGATCCACTTGTTCTAAACCTTATCCTATATCAACACAACTCAAAATTTATATATAGTTCAATTTAATATTACCAATCTACAATACTTATAGTTTTTAATTACAAGACAATGCTATACTGCTCCGTCTGATAAAAACCTGACATTTATTTCGTTTTGTTGTATTAAGACATGGTACAACCTTGTAAGAATTAAAACTTATTCAAGATTACTTAACTCATTAGATTGATTTTAATAACAATTACAAGCTCATCATTCCCAACTCATGACTCATGTATACTTCATGTTTAATATCCTAGTAGTTAGAAAACCAATGTCATTAGCTCATTATTGAGTTTTAGTTTCATTATCTATTACTGGGCACCAGTCCCATCACCAAGGTAATAGTTTTATTATCTATTATTAGACACTAATCTTATCATCAAGTTACTAATTGCATCACTCATTTTTATATGATATTAGAATCTATTTCATTTCAAACAATAATCCACTAATCTTATCATCGGGTTACTAGTTCCATCACTTATTTTTATATGATATTAAAAACTATTTAATTTTAAACAATTATAGTTACTTGCTTGAATAACTTTGTCGAATCAAAGCATCAAGGTGTCAAACACCCACCTCACGATACTGTTAGTTATTTTATTATTCTTAATATTTATATTTTCAGATATTTGTTAGTGCCGCCGCTGTCAAACATATATCTCACAAGATCATCATTGTTATGATTACTAATAAATCATACATTGTTGTGGTTAACAATACATTATAACTATCTTGCCACTATTTTCATCCATCATATTTTATAATATATTACATGTTTTTGCTCATGTAATTTATTACCGCCATTTATCAACTTTTACACCGAACACGTAAGCCTTAAATTAATAATAACAATAATCATACACAACGCAATTTACATTCCATGGTAAATATACATTTATAAACCGATAAATAAATATACATGACTAGAATTACCCGGCGGCTGGCAGGAGTGTGAGTGATGGCGCGAGTCGTAACCACAAGGGTGGGTGAGGCCGGGAACCCCGGCAATAATTATCCGAATCAATTTGCAATAATAAATTAAAAAAATAAGAAAAAATTGATAGGATGAGCAAAGAAATCGAATCAATTTGCAGTAATAAATTAAAAAAAAGAAGAAAAAGTTGATAGGATGAGCAAAGAAAAGGAGAGAGTGAAGAGAACGATTGATTTGAATTGGAAAGATATTTTTAGTTTTTTTTTGGTATTTTTTTATTTATAAATATATTAAAATAGTATTTTTTATTTTTTGAAATATTATTTTCATACCGCATATTAAAATGATGTAAAACTATAAAAAATAGTTTTAAACAAAAAAATTCATGTTTTTTTAACTAAAAAGAACAAAAATTTACTTAATTTATATAATTAAGATTTGATGATGAATAAAAATACAAAAAATATTAGCATGAAATGGAAAAAAAGAAGATTCAAACAGGTACCATGAGCTTATCTTATAGCTATCTGAATTCATTTTTTATTTTATTTTTTAAAAACTTCTTTACCCAATTTCACTTGAGGAATTTAAGTAATTCAAAAGCTCACCCCAAGTATCCTCACAACTGTACTATTATTTGATCAAATAGTTNCTTATAGCTATCTGAATTCATTTTTTATTTTATTTTTAAAAACTTCTTTACCCAATTTCACTTGAGGAATTTAAGTAATTCAAAAGCTCACCCCAAGTATCCTCACAACTGTACTATTATTTGATCAAATAGTTCAATAGATAGTTGAATTGGCCGAGCTGCCCGATCTTGAGGATCCTAACTCGAAGGAGGTCTGGAGATGCATGCGATGGCAATCATGCTTTGAATGAGTGAGGGGTCAGGGGGACGATGATGCATTTCTTTTTTGTGATATATAAAATTTAAAATGATACCTTTAATTCTTCCAGCGAGGTACTTTAATGGCCGTCCCCATGCTCGGTAACATGGGGGGGCAAACAATTACTTTTTTTTGTGATCAATCAATGGAAATCGCAAACATTATAGCCTATTCTAAAAGAAAAAGGCAGGTTTCCTTTCCTTCATCTCCAGAAAAATTCTTGAACAGAGTCTTGCCATGATAGCACAAGCACAAGCATCACCAAGACTCCAGTGAGTCCCCAAGATGAGCTCCCAATTCTAAGCACCCAAGAGGGATCTGGAGATGGAATAAAGGAAGCCCTAGAAACTCTTCGGGTTGACATGGAAGAGGAAGTGGTCCTGATGGCAATTATTAGTCCAGCAAACACCATTGGAAGAACGAAGCCAGAGCTCCATTTTGTCTCATAATTAAAATAACGCGGATGATCATATTTTCTCTTAGCATACAATGGTGACAGGACCACTGCTGATGCTAGAGCAAACACCATGGCTAATGCTCTTTGTGACGAGTTTTGGCTAGCTGTACTACTGCAGGCATCTGTAGCCATGCTGGTGAGACTCAAGTAACTATTGATTTCTTATCGAGGTTGGTTTTTTTCTTGTAGAAGAACCAACTTGATGGGCTAACTCCAGTTGAACCGTCGGATTTATAGGAAGGAGAAGATGGAAAACACAAGGAATCAATGTGGAAAGCTTGTAATTTGATGACAAAAGTACTAGAAAAGATAAACAGCCGTCCAAAAAGCGTAAGAGAGCTACGTAACATGAAGCAGGGTATCTCTCAAATATTCAATTCTGTGTTCATATGTAACATGAAGGAAAAAAGCAACAATGAGCTATAAGCAACTATTTTCCTGGGGAATTAAGCAGTTGCTTGGTGCTTGAGAATTTACATCTTCCTGATCCAACAAGCACAAAACTGATGGCGTATCTCTCGTTTATTACTAGCTAGATACCTTGTCTAGAATTGCAAAGCAAGGATTAGTTGATTCTGGATGGTCTATACCTTGTGTGACGGTTCCAGAAATGAGAATGGAGGCGCTCAATCCATATTGAAACGTTTTTCTGAAACAACAATATATTCGCGGGTATATTCAAGGCTGAAAATTAATTTCACCACGAGATCTGAAGTTTACACCTTAAGGGAAATGGATGGTCAGGGAGTACACGGGTTTGCCTAAACCGGACCTGTTGATCTCTTGGACAGATAGGATAAAATAACTATTTTGTGAAGTTGTTCGGTGAATTTTTAGATAATATAAAAATCAATTTTTATATTGTTCCACGGGATAAACTTTTATTTCACTAAAAAAGGATGATAAGTTTATCCAATGATATACATAAGAGTTAATCTAATGGATTAGTATGTACATAAAAATAAAAATAATAATTATTATAATTTTAAAAATTAATTTAAGGGTTGACTTGATATCAAACCTAAATCACGAGTCAATTTGATTATAACTCGGGTCAATATAAAAATAAAAATAAAAATAATTATAATTATAATTTTAAAACTTGATTTAAAAAGTGATTTAGAGCCAAACTCGAGTCATTAGTCAGGTTGACTATTAATCAGATTAATCCTAAGATAAAAATTATTATTATTATAGTTTTAAAATTCAACTTGGAGATCGACTCAGGGTTAGACTTAATTAAACAGTCTTGATTCATGAGTCNTTAGTCAGGTTGACTATTAATCAGGATTAATCCTAAGATAAAAATTATTATTATTATAGTTTTAAAATTCAACTTGGAGATCGACTCAGGGTTAGACTTAATTAAACAGTCTTGATTCATGAGTCGAGTTGATCATTGACCCAGATCAACATGATAAATGATAAAAGTAATTGTTATTATAATTTTAAAACCTAACTCTAGGATTGATCTAGGATAAGACCTGAGCCATGGGTTAGGAGGGTCAAGTTGAATTAATTTAAATTAAAAAAATAAAATTAAAACAACAATATTTTAAACAAAAACATATATAAAAAGTCAATGAATTTTTTGTTATTATATTTTATCTTGAGTTGTTCGAGTTACAAAATGATTTGAATAATTAACTGGGTCAGGTTAGACAAATAAAAAATTAGTCCAAATCTCATGTTGGTCAAGTCCTATTTAATTTTTACCAAACAAAAATTAAAATAAAATTTTTAATCCAATCCAAAGCATATTAAAGATATACCTAGCTTGTAGGACTATATACATAAGCCCATGTGTTATTTATTTATTTATTTTTTAAATAAAAAAGGTCATGTACACAAGTTTGGATAGATATCAAGCCCATTCAAACTCCTACATTAAATTATTTTTAACCTTGTTTTTTTAAATAATTTTTTCTTGATATTAAAAAAATATATTATATTTAATTTGTTTATACTTATAATAGGTTTTTATAAATATTCTAAGTTGCTTTTAAATTTTTTTAATTGATTTAGTAATATTAGTTAAAAACTTATATAATTTAATTTGATATTTAAATTAAATTAAATATTAATTTAAAAAGTTTTAAAGCTAACATGAGGAGTTGGATTTAATGACATTACTCAAAACTTTATAAGTCAACACTTAAATATTGTACTATTCTTTTATTTCTTTAATAAACTTATATTAAAATTATTACAGTGTTATTTTTTTTGGTTAATAATTAAACTTTACTTTTAGATCGATGAAATATAATAAAAGATACAATTTTTGTGCAAAAAAAATTGCAGAAGCATCGAGCACATTAAGGGCATAAAGGGTTTAGTGCGCGCGCGTGTATATATATATTTGTAATTTTTTTAATATATTTTGTAATTATTTTTATTTTTAATAAATAAATGATTTTGAACAAAAAGTAAGATTTTTTTATAAAATTAAATATTTTAATAAAAAAATATTTATACTAGTAAATTAATTGATTTTAATGGAATTTAAATGATTAATCTTCTTATAAATATTTAATTTTAATAAGAAAAGAAAGATTTATACTAGTAAATTAATTTATTTTAATGAAATTTAAATGATTAATCTCGTTAAAAATATTTAATTTTAATTGATATTATGATATAAAATTAAATATCTTAATTTGTGTCTATTTTTAATCTTAACAATTTAATTTTTAATTAGCATTACAATTTCTTTATAAAGATTATTATCACATATAATTTTAAATTTATTTTATTAAATAATATATCAAATTAGAAAGGAATGAGAATTTGATAGGAAGAGGGGAAAGACGGGAGGTCAGTTCAGGAATCAAGGGATGGATAATGAGGAAGGGAAAGAGATTGGATAAATGGGTGTTCGGGGAAAGGATAAGGTGAAGTTTGTTAAAAATGAAGAAAAAAGGTGAAGGAGACAAGGACAGTGAAAGGTTTGCTGGAAAGAAGGAAACTGAATTGAGAAATGAAGAGGTGAAAAGTAAGGAAAGGAAGGAGAATGGTTATGCATTAGAAGGGGATGGAGGCCTATCCAAGATTAGGCCGAGGAGAACTGATAAAAAGGTAAACTATGCTCAGATTACTGTTGCATTCTAACTCAATTTTTTGTTGTTCCTTTAAGCAGTTTTGACCTTTTTTCCAGGGTCTATTGAGGGTCTTGGATCCTCTTTTACCCTCTGCTCATCTGTGTTGTCTACCAGGTTCGAACGATTATCTTTGTATGCTTCGCCTTCCAGTTTTTTTTTTATTGGCTTTCTATGTTATTTGGGTGTTTGTTTCTTCCTGCCCTGCTTCTGGATTGTTTCTGCTGTTTTGCTTATTCTGTTCTTCTTTGTTGCTTTGCAAGGGGTTAATTTTTGTTTTCCCTGTTTGTTCAAGATTCTTGGTGGGTTTTCCCCCCATGCTCTGGCCATTTTTTTTTTCCTGAACACCTTTGATTTTTAATTTTTTTCTCTCTCTTTATTCGATGTTGCTTTATCCTAGTCATTGGGTATTCCCATGCTATTTCTTTGTGGCCTGTTGTTTGGTTATTCAATATTATGGTGAAGCCTGCTCGTTTGTGAGGCTAGCCAGTAGTGTTTATGTCATTTTTTTAGGAAGGAAATGCTCCGTGGGGTTTCGAGATCATGTGATGGCATGATTTAGTGTTTGATGGGGGGGAGCTTCAATCTCTACCGTAGGACGTTCTTCGATGGTTCTTCTTTTGTATACATGATTCATTTGTGTTAGTATCTTGGGGTTTTACCTTTACCTGATGCATGGAGCTTTTTTGACTTGCTTTGTAGGTCTGATGTAGCGTCTTTGTTTTTGGAACCTGCTCAGGCCATTTTTTGAGAGAGGTTTCGTGTGCAGGGCTATGCACTTTGCTTGGGCAGTGGAAGTTTTGGTCGATTTTTTTCCTCCCTTGTTTAAAAAGGTGCAAAATCATCTCTTTCTCTTATTTGGGTATAACAATCATATTTGGACACGAGAGCTACTTTATAACAAGCACATGACATTGTTAAACAAAGACCTGCTGCTATCTGCCAAAAAAAATTATAAAGCTAGCAAAAAGACTGGCTCTGGCAGGAAAAGTTTTTGTAAAGGCCATATAGTTCTATTGTTGGGCCAATTTGCTTTTGTAAAGATCATGCTGGGTATGGATTTGACCTTTGATTGTGGATTTGCTAAGATCCTCATATTACATGATGAAATCATTCAGTTTGTCTATTGGTCTCTCATGGAAAATATTATCATGGCAATTGTTTTCTTTACTTGATTTTGTTATTTTCATTGCCATGCTTCTTGCACTCTTTTTTTGGTGATTTCCCCCCTTGAACATATTTATTCATATATAATTAATAGCATAAACAGCTTCATCAATTTAGAATTGTTTATTCTTTTAGTAGTTATTTACTTCCAATTCTATACTTACGATAGCTTCCAATGGCGTTGTCGCATTCCATTCTCATTATTCCTCTGGGTTTCATAACTATGTTAAATGGTTTTTTCACTTACGATAGCTTTGTCAGTTGCTGTTTTTTAGAAAATAACAGATTAATTAGTCAGTTTATTGTTGTTTTTTAGTACTGATTTTCATACTAGCTTGTTAACTTGCACAATGTTTTTCAACAAATACAAGTGTATTTGACTAGATTTATACTCTTTTTTTCCCTTTTTCCGTCCAAGTTTTGTTTTTATATGTGGTTACTTGGTGGATTGAAATACATGCGTAGGTTGTTGAAAAGGTCTTCCTTTATACGTTAGCTAATGGTTTACCATTGCAGCACATGCTGGTAGTTCATCTTCTTCTTTGCACCCTACCATGCTAAAAGAAACTAGTTCTTTAGATTCAAAGAGAAAGCTAGACTTCGTTATTGACCCATTCGATACAACTCATACATGGTTTCGCTTATTTGCAGACAATAACTGTTTGTCCAGTAATCTTTGCACTTTGATTTCTCTACCTAACACATTGTTTTGCCCAACAACAAACTTCCTCATGCTGAAATCAAGGATGCTATTCAAACTCCAGTAGAGACTGAACAACCTACCTCTTCTCCTGAATCCCCTGATGAATCAAGGCTGGTCACCAAGAAACAAAAACATTCTGCAGCAGCTCTATAAAGGTTTTTCTATCCACTTCATCCTATTTTTGTCTAATTTTTCATCAAATAACTTTGTTTTTGTCATGGCTGCCCATGCACATATTCTTTTTTGTTGCCATTGATTCATTCCACTGTTGTTGCCATGACTGCTCATGCACATACTCTACTGACATTGAGTCATTCCTATTTTGAAATGATGATTGCTATGATATGACCGCCGACATTACCACTCTTAGAAAAACACATAGCTATAGTTTCATAAACATATTTTTTTCACCATCAACCAGTTAGGTATGCAATGATAAACAAGTTGCTGACCTTTCTTTCCTGTTAATAGTCTCTGTAGTGTTCCTTTAGACAGAAAGTAAAAACATCAACAGGGTTCCCCATGGATCCCCTCATCACTTCACATATGATCCTCCAAAAAGCAAACGACTATATTGACCTTGATGCGTCTTCCAGATGGTAACGATACTCCAGTTGATGTTGATTTTAGGTTAGTTGATGTATGTTTAAACTTGATTAAATATCTGTCAGAAGGATAAAAAGAAAAAGAAAACTAGCCTTGATTTTCATTTTTGCCTACATGATGTCTGTTCATGATGATCATAAAAAGGACCCAGATTTAGATGGCATGATTTGTGAAAAAAAAAAGACTGAATATTCTGAACAGAAAATAAAAAACATAAGAATTGTTATATGATGAGGATAATAACAAATAGTTTAACGTTGTTGTTTGCCCTGGAAAGAACAGCATCATCTAGAGTAAGTTTTATCCTGGCGAGAAAAAAGTGTTGGTAGTGCACTAAGAAAAATGTATCATTTGCAGCAACAAATTAAATTGTATTCTTCTTTTTGTTCATGTAGACGAGACACTTTTATTTTTCTTTGATGTAGACTCCAATGAAAAAGAGGTCTTCCTTGCTCTTAGAGCATCCTCATTGTTGTTCTCTGACTAAGTTCTTTAGCATGGCTAGCAAATACATGTTTTACCCGCAGCATTGATGCTCTCCAAAGGGCTCTTTACTTTGGCCTTGTCTACAGTACTCGCTCTCAGTAGCACTCTCTAGTTGTGGAGCTGCAGAGAGGGAATGAAGAAGTCATTCGCCGGTTTTGGCAACTCTCGCCTAGAATGTAACTTCTCAGCTTCTGATGCTAACAAAATCCCTTGAACCACAGATTTGAAAGCACGTCCAGCAGCTGAACCATCACAGACCAAGAACCCAAATAAATGAAACAAATGCTCACTATTACTAGCCAAAACAATCCCAAAAACCACGGGCAAAGGTTATCAAGACAGCAAAAATAGCTGTAAAAAACGTGTGGTTGCCCCCAATAGCTTGATTAAAAGACACAGGCAAGCACCTTAATGAAGCATGTCAAGAACGTGGTAATTGGTGGTGGTTGACACGGTGGTGCCATCCATTATTCTTGGGTTGCTGATTCTCCTTGCTATTTCTAGCCAATTTTTACTTTACAAAGAGATCAAATATTCTTCCACAGGGAAGAAGAAGACGAGGAAAAAGAAGAAGAGATCATCGTTTTTCTTGAAGCAGACTGTGAAGTGAAAATAGGGATTTATCCGGCAAGGCATTAACAAGCGAAGGAGAAACATAAACATGAATTTTCATCTTTACATAATTTGAATATCAAAAAATAATAAAACAAATACTCTATGTTTTAGAAAACATGAATGTAAAATAGTTTTTCAGCTAAAATAGAAAGAGCATGGATGTTAATGCCCTTAGTTTAAAGAAATATTTATGGAAGGGAAAGAAATATCATCTAATTCAACAATTTTTTTTATAAAAAATAATTCAATAAGAAAACAAAATAAAAAATAAGAAAGAAATAGGAAAGAACCACGTCTAACAAGAAAAACAAAGGAGTTTTTAGAAATAACATAAATTAAAAAATTATTTTTTTTTAAATACCATGTTTTAATGGGTATCTCCTAGTAACAACTCACAAAATAAATATTATTTCGATCAATATTATTTAAAATATTAAATTATACCAGGGAACATTTTGTAATTGGAGTGGTTTATTTTATTTATGTATTTTCGCAAAACTTCGCTGGGAGAGTTGCGTTTTTTTAAATAATAATAATAACAATAACGACATTTCCACCTGCTCCCCATTCTCTGTGTGCCCCTCCCTCCGCCACCACCAGAACGACGAAGTGGAGAAACACGAACAACTAGGTACTAAACCCTATAAAAGAGAAGAAAAAAATGGCATCACGTGCCCATGAGCAAGCACTGGCCGCCATGCTATCCCATCTTGCTCTCTCCTTCGACGGAGCAATTCTTGGCGCGGCTCTTGCCTACGCCGCTGTACGTTCATTTCTCAATTTTACAGCAAACTCCAAATCCCTTGCCGAAATCCGCAAGGCGCCCACTCTCTCCGTCTCCGACCTCCGCTCTCTCCTTCAAAATCATGATCAAGACCATCAGGACCAGGAGCAGAAGCTCGTGATTGTCAGAGGACAAGTAGAGGCTAAGTCAGCCGTTGATGGGTCCGGGAAGAAGAGCTCGAGGGACTCTAATGTTTTGCTTTCTCATGAGTCTGGTGACGAGGCTGTTATTGTACAAAGAACTCAAACTGTACGTATTCTTTTATTTATTTAATGTTTTTTGGTTATTTTTTGCAACCCAGAATTTGTAGTCTGCCGTGGGTTTTATTTTTTTTTCTTTAGAGGGAAAAAATAAAAATAAAAGAAAGAAATTTTGAGGCGTAAATTTAACGTTTGACAGATTCTGTGTATATCAGGGTGGTCTAGATTGTTATTGAGTCATTAGTAGATTATTTGGTCATGATGGACTAAACATTTTGCATTTGTTTTAGGACCTTCTTCTTTTTTTGTGATTGTTTAGATTAACAGAAACTGATTTGCTGGAACTGGAAGCGAAAGCCTAGGATGGGAGTCTTGTTGATTGTTTCTTGATTATTTTCCAAGTTGAAAGAAAGGCTAATGTATTTGTTTTTGGTTTATGTTTGTCTAGTGTATATACAACGAATGGAAGGGCTTTTTTGGATGGACTTCCGACTTACGATCGATCTTTGGAAGATCTTTGAAAGAACAAGAAACAACCTTTTTAAGAACGGTGAATTGTTTGAACTTGTCAATTCTCTTTACTTGGTCATTTTATCGAGATTATTGCTTCTCTTTGATTGTTCAGTGGGCTGAGTGTCTGTCAAATGGGTTTTTTGGTGTATTTGATGGGAAGGGAACACCTTATGTATTGCTTTTTTTTTTTTTTATAGGTTCCTTTTACGCTTGTTGAAGGTGGTCAATGGCCACAATCTGATTATGTTATCGTGAACATGGATGGGTCAAGTCACCCCCTACCTCTTACAATGGTTTATCATCAGTTGCAACCCATTGTTGCTTCTCGTTATACATTCATTCAGGCGCTTTTTGGTCATGAATACCCCGTGAGTTCTAAAATTGTTAATTCTAGATGTGCTGCTTTATCTTTCCATCAAAGACTTTAATGCATCTTTTACCCGCATTGCTTTTAGTTTTGCCTTATTTATGTAATTGCATTTCTTTGGTTTTTTGATGTCCTTGCTAGGTCTAATAGCATAATCTGTTTTGTTGTGAAGGTTGGGGTGCTTCATGAGGAGAAAATCCTTCCATTAGGGAAGTGTATCATTGCTGTTGGCATATGCAATTCTAAAGATGGAATTCCAGAGATAAAATCTTGCAAAGAACTTCCGTATTTTCTGTAAGTGACTCAGTTTGGAACACAGCCTGTTGGGTTTTGTAGTTAGACATGCTAAACCTTAACAGTCGTGATCTACATCTTCCCCTTGCATAGGGCCATTGTCAATGAAACAACTTTTTTTCTGGGTTGTTGCAGGGCTGACATGACCAAAGATGAAATGGTGGCAGATCTTGCCTTCAAGGCGAAAATACTGCTATGGAGTGGTATTGTTCTTGGTTCACTTTCTATTGGAGTCCTTGGCTTTGCTGTCATGAGGTATAGTATTTTCTTCCAAAGAGTTCATCCTTGTTCATATATTTTCACTTGGATTTCTATTAGCCACTTGACAATAGGGAAAAAATCTAATGCTTATCCATTAGAGCTGAATTATGAAACCAAAAAAACAATCAATTAATTAACAGGAACAAAACCTGGTGGGGAAAGTACCGTAGCAATGAATACTTCTTTTCCCCACTTTGTCCCTGCAGAAAAGCCACTAACCTATAAATTGAGGTGAGGGGTAATTTGGTCTTTTATAGGGACACATTTGTTATTGGGACATTGATTAGGGGTAAAACTCACCTCTCTCTCTCTCTCTCTCTTATCAAGTTGATTTACGGAGAATTTGGTCTTTCATAAATATAAAATAATAATAAAAAAGAAAAGTGGTTGGCCAAAGTATGAGAGAGTTATATTTCATATCCAATGTCATCCTTATTTTTTTATTGCTATATATAGTTTTTTTTTTATTGATTTTCTTCTTCAATTTCATCCCTAATCGTTACGTTTCATTTGATTTTTATAACAAATTTAATCCTTATTTTTTTGATATTATTTAATCCTTTTACTATTAAATTTTGTTTCAATTTCATTCTTCATCATTTGATTTTTTTTTTATTTTCATATCGAATTGGACTCATTCTTTTTACTAATGTTTATTTAGTTTTGGAAATTTTTTTATTGCATTTTTTTTTTCAATTTCATCTCTCAACAATTTTTTTATTGAGCAACAGGTTTTGAAGGTTAACACAAATTGACTTTGATATTTTTTTTGTTCCTTTTATAATTTTCTTTTCTTCATTCAATATTTGATTTTTGTGGAATTGCTCTTAATGCTTTCCCCCCACTTTTCTCTCTATAGGATTATCCAAATCCTATGCCTATGGTTGTGGAGTTGGTGCATTAACTTGAGCTGGCTTAGAGTTTTTTTTTTATTGCCTTTTAATTTGTTTATTTTTTCAGTTTCATGCCTTGACATTTTTTCATTGAGAATTTTGCTTCGTTGTTTTTTTGGGTTTGCTTTCTACACGGTCAGTCCCTGACTCGTGACCATGCTCATGAGTTTTGAAGGGTAATACTAGTTGACTTTGATTTTTTCATCTTTAAATTTTTTTTTCAGATTCATCCTTCAATATTTGTTTTTAGTTGTTATTTATGTTTTTTTTTTTGTTTTTTGCTTTTCTTTCTATGAGGTTATTCCAATTATCTGCCCATGGTTTTTTTTAATTTCATCATTTAATATTGAGTTGTTTTATAGTTGAGCTTTATGGTTTGATTCAGTTCGCTTTTGTTTGAGACTTTTTCTTACCTTTCATTCTCATAGATAATTGATTGGTTAAATAAAAAAATATTATAAGAAACTTGGCTATTCAACACAACTTAGTACATAGTCTGTGTTATAAGATCAAATATCTTAATCTTAGTTATCTTCCGATCAAATATCGATTTAATTAGTTAGATAAGTATATATGCATTTCGATTTATGATTAAAAAACTTTTTTTAAATAAAAAATGCATTGAAAAACCTGCATATTCATTTTTTTCCTGAAAAATCGGCCCATGGCGGAGCATGGGTACAAAACAAGTTTCTAGCTATCACATGTAGTTCTTCATAATCATTAAAAACAATGTCTTTAGGAACTGGAATAAATGGAAAGCGTGGAGGCAAAGACGCTCTCAGCAGCCAATCCACACTACCAGTGATGAAGATGTCTCTCAAATTGATGACAACGAGGATGCTGGAGATGTGCCTGAGGGGCAGTTGTGTGTGATCTGCTTGATGAGGAGAAGACGGTCTGCCTTCATTCCCTGTGGGCATCTTGCATGTTGTCATACCTGTGCCATATCAGTTGAAAGTGAGGTATCACCCAAATGCCCTCTCTGTAGGCAGGCAGTTCGAAATTCTATCAGGATTTTTGAATGTTGAGGGACACAGAATTACTGTTTTTTAACAAAATGCTGTATTAGGGGTATATCAATGGTAGATAAGGTTAGCTCAATTGATTAGCATTTCACGGAATGGTGCGCTGTCTAATATTGCTTGCTTTTAAACACCCCAACAAGACTGATAATATTACACGGGGAAAAACCCAAAATGACTTGTAAAACAACAAAAAACCCTGAAGACCTACCATTTTATGCTGATGAGTTCTAATGACAATGGTGCGTGGTCTTAATGTGTTTGGAACAAGTCTTCTCTGTGTACTGCGAGGTGATTTAAATATGTTTGTCTTGCTGATTATTGTACAAGATGTAATGCTTTTTTGTTTTCTATACTGTTGTTTGTTGGGTTTGGGGGGGTCTTTTCCGTCTTCTCATCGAATTCTCATTGTTCTCAATTTGTCATCGGCAAGACATTCTTCTTTTTGTCTAGCCAAATGTTTTCATCAACTCACCTTTTTTTTTTTTTCTTTTTTT